>JANAVB010044505.1:55000-98439 GCA_029216955.1 Iris pallida | reverse complement strand
GTCAAGTTACAGAACTGCACGATGGTCTAGACTAAGTTGACTAGACCAATTTACAGATCTGACCTACATGGGCCACCACTAAAAACATGTCACGATCCGGTCCCAATTTCTTGGGTCGAATCGGATCATGCCAGCCTGCACCGTTGTTGAGACGGCAGTAGTAAGCTGTATTCAGTAGTGAAACATATGCAGATAAAATTCTAACGAATATAAAATTTTTTATTCAATTTAAAATTTCTGAAATACAACAACTATTAATTACAACAACTACATTTGATATATTGGTTACTAAAAAAAATTACTATCCAGCTCTACTGATCTTAGGTTCCAGGTTCTGCGGGAACAGGCATCAGATCTTCAATGACTCAAATCACCTAAAAATGTTGATCTCCAGTCAGGAGGGAGCAAAGTACAAATTCATGATATTTTAACAATTGAAATTAATAATAGAATTATGCACTTTTAAACAATTTTGAAATAAATGATTTTTCAACAGTTAAAATAGTGTGATATGAATAGGTAATGAATATGACCGGATTGGATTTGTTACAGTAATATCCTAGTGATATGGTATGGATTATCCCCGTGTGTTTGAGGGGTAAGCTAATACAATCAGTTATACTATTGGATGTGGTCATATCCACTACACTACTCCCCCAGTCCCCAATAGTTACAGTAGTTACAGTCATTTACTCTCAGGAGAGTTCCGTGTTGTATCGTGATTTAAAATTGCATTAAAACAATTATTAACTAATTGTAATCTACCACAAAATTGTACTTGCCTTGATTACGACTGGATTCGATGTTGGTTCCTGGATGATGCTAGTACAATCCTCGAAACCCACAATTTAGAATTTCTGACTTAGCACCAATATTCAATCCATATCTAGGTGTGCTAGTTACAATCTCTAGAATTTGTTCTAGTCAAATTTTAGGTTATTTATAACTCTACTTTAGAACGCTTATCGAGGTGAGTTTCTAGTTTACGAAGAAAAGTCAGTTTAACTTTGTATTTGGAAAAACTCGTAGTTATTGATTTACTTGGTAAAACTTTGTATTTTGTATTATATATAAAATTAATATTTTTCTTTAAATAAGAAAACATGAATTTTGTTTAAATAATAAAGTTGTAATTTTCCTAATTATTTTATTGTGAGAAAATGATATGTAAATTTTTATAAAGTAATTATATTATCATTTTACGTTTTACGTCAATCAACCAACCAAAATAAAATTTACAATATTACAAAACCACAGATAATAAATAAAAGATGAGCTTATGCCCTTACAGACCAATTTACATAAACTGAAATAAGAGAAAAGGTTAGTCAGCTCTAAATAATATCCTGCACTTTAATTATTAAAAAATAATAAATATTATTAAGAGTCTCAGACTTGGTCCAATCGTCACAAAATTAGCTAATGCCTCAACGTCCGGAAACTCCGGTTTCGTTTGCATTTCGCTAGGGCTCATGGACCGGTATGGTCGTCGCCCGATAATAAAAAAACCAAGTTAATAAATCTTTTACAAAAGCCGATTTTGGGAATTATAGATTTTATAGAAAATCTCCTTTTAAAAATATTTTCTAAAATTCGGACAGCATTCCCTCTGTTTTCGGGATAACCCAAAACTGAAAAAATACGCCACAAATACACAAATAATATATATATCCCAAACCAGGGAAAACCCATAATTATTTCCACCATAATATTAAAACCCGAAAAATATTATCGAACCCGAAAATACATCCACAGCCTATTTTCGGATATTCGGTAAACCGAAATTAACCAGAACCCAAAATACCATAAAACCAATTCACAGAAATGTTTCCGAAAATTATTCGGAAAACCTGAATTGGAAATCGGAAAACCCGAAGCTCCTCAGAAATTCCAGAAGCACAGAAGCAATCTTCAGAAGTAAATCCAGAGCTTCAGAAACCCATATTGAAAATCTCAGATCACTTCCGAAAGGAATCCGGGAAACCCAAAAAATTTCACAGAACCAAAAGAATACTAAAAATTTTTCAGAACCAAAACCAACCCACGGAATTAAATCCGAAAGCCACAGAACAAACAAAACTAACAAAGAGAACATCAGAAATTTTTGAAATCGATTTCGTCTAAACCGAATACCGTAACGGGATCGGGGACCGTATCATCATCGACAATTACGAAAATAGAATGGGTCAAAGGAATTATACCTCATGTGCTCGGCTAGAGCTCTCAGATGTAAATAATAGAGAAATGGAACTCACGGACGGTGAATCGGCTCGAGACAGCGCCTCGCCAGGGTACGGCTGCGCTACTCGTACCGAACCGAGATCGGACAGCAAATTCGAGCACGCCTACGTGAACAGAAGATCGGGCTCGGGATAGAAGATCAGAAAACCGCGAGTTGTCGAGGAAACCACGGAACAGAACGGTAGCGGAATGCTGGACAGAGGCTCGCCCGGGCTCGGGCTCGGCCTCGGATCGGGCCGGAGTGGCGGCCGACGCTTGAAATGGGGCCGTTCGGGTCTGGCCAGGCGGAGGCGAAGGGGGTCGCCCTGGAGGGTGGTGCTCGGGCCCGCGGGGACCGGCGGCGAGGGGGTCGCCGGACATGGGCGGCGCCGGGGCGGTCGGCAGCGGGTGCTGCCGCGGAAAAATGACGGTGGGGTTTGGCGCGGAAGGATCGACGTCGGGATCGGCGGTGGGCGATGCTAGAGGCGGCGTCGGGGTGGTTCGGGGCGAGACTCGTCGGAAGGACGCGGCTCAGGCGGAAGGTCACCGATGGAAAGCTCCGTTCGGGAAGCTAGGGCACGGGGGTTTTGGGAAAATGGATGATGATGGAGGATGGAGAAGAATGGGAAAGAGGGGGTTTTTATAGAAGAAGTGAGAGGAGGAGTTACCGGAGGGGAGTCGAGGGGTTGCGGTCGGTCGGGAAACCGAAAGCCAAAGGCTCGACGATTTTGTCTGTGGGAAGAATAAAGGGTCAGCCAAATGAATTAAGAGAGAGAGAGAGAGAGAGAGAGAGAGAGTTTTAATAAGAGTTAAAAGAGTGTTTAAGGAAAAATTGTTTCATTATTTTTTTTAAGAAAAATATAATATATAATTAATAAGAGATTTCTGAATTAGTTTTGGAAAATCGATCGTGGGTTCGAGATGGGTTCGGGACAGGGCCAGACAAACAAAAGTCCAAAATTATTTATTTTGAAAATATATATTTTTCTTGAACAGTCAATAACAATAATAATAAATACTAATAATACAAATAAACCAAAATATGTTATGACCAAAACAATTAAAAAAAATACCGAATGAAATCCGGAATGCGGGTTTCACAACCTTCTCTCCTTAGAAAATTTCGTCCTCAAAATTAAAGAAAAGGGTCAGGATTTTAATCATGCAATCATGCCTGAAATCAGTTTGGACATCTTCCTTAACAGTCTTATGCCCAAGTAGGTTAACAATCCCAAAAACTCATCTAATGCTATATGTTCATCAATTTTATCCACTATTTAATTTACATTCTTCCCTCCTTTAAATAATGTTATTCTCCATGATTACTAAATTCCCGATTCCATTCCTAAATTGCCAATCACCTAAAAAAATTTCTTCTTTTTATCTTCTATATTTTCAATCTTGAACACATCTCATATTCATGCAATATGTATTTCTCCCAGCTTGCTAATATATTCAATTTAATTCTATGATTTGATACTCCTAGTCTTTAATACTTCAATGTCAAGCCTTGGTGCCCAATATCATATCTAGAATCCTACACCACGTTTTAATATTCTGATTTGTCACAATCCATCATTTCTTTCTCATAGATGATCATTTCTGTGATTTTAGACTATCATGTATATATCTTCATTTTTCCTATTTGATCTCGAACTCTCTATGAAATCATGATTAAGCTCAAATCCTTTATTTGACTAAACTTTCAAAAATAAATCTTATTACATCTTTCCAACCAATCTTTCCATTTTTTTTATAATAATAATAATATTGACACCCTTCTATTTATACAATTTATCATCCTCAATTATTTACATTTTAAGTCCAATATTTCTTGTTTTGATTATTCTTTATAGTTAATTCACCATGCACCTTTCTAGAGACAACCTTTAATCTTCAATGTCAAATTATTCACAAACTTTCCTCAATACTAATTACCATTGTACATTTTAACTCATATATATCCTATATATCATGCACTCTAAAAATCCAAACTATAAAAAAGTTCTAGGTTTACTTCATAAGACAAAATCAGATTCGAGACATGATTGCTAAATATAAAGATAAAATATAAACATGTTTAGAATCTTTTAGAATATTTTGTTGTGATCGAAATCATGAGTAAACATCGAGGTATAATTTAAATAATCATAACGAGTTTAAAGTTTTAAAATGAGATCAAAATAGAAAGGTCATAAAAATAGAAAGTTCATAAAATACGACATCAATTCATTTGAGAAATAAAAGATAATATAATTTTCCGAAATGGGGGACAATTTTCAATTCAAACTGGTATAAGGTATAGGAGTTTGTGACTCAGAAAGAAACAACAAGTTGTACGATTTTAAGATAGTGAGGGTGATTTAAAATAGCCATGACAAGAATATAATCTGATAGAATATTTCTGGAAGTAGGAGCAAAAGCTAGAATACAAATTTTCAGAATGATTTGATATAACCATGATATGAATATAGTCTTATTAATATTCGAAAACCACTATTTTCAAGTCACTTTGTTTCAAATTCATGCCTCGCCAGTGTGCACCTGATTGCAATGAATTTTTTGACTACATAACTTGAATAATTTAGTTTACCGAGTAATCTTCCAACTTTATCTATTTCATGGCTAAGCAAACATAGAACAAAGTCTCAATAATATTTGGAAACCTAACGATTACCTGTCATTATTTCAACTTAGAGTTTTATGCCTCGCTAGTGCACAACTAGCTGCATTAAACTTGCAGTTTTCTATAATTCAGATAAATGACTATCATGTAACTATGCGGAGTCATGTTAGGTTGCTAAATATTTCCTCAGCTTTGTCCATATGAATTTCAGAGGAATTTCAAAAATTCAAATGAGTTGAAAGTTCTAAACAGGATAGAAAATGTAGATAACTGTTCTTCTGAGATCAAGGGATTTATCAAAATATGTGTTTGAGATTCAAGAGACTGGGGCTAAAATCAAGAGGAGTATTTGTTCTCCGATTTTTCTTTTCCAAAGATGAAACGATCAACCTTGATTTGAATAATTGAGTCAAACACTAGATAAGATAGAAGCATCACAAATTCGGATTAAGTAAGAAAAACCAATGAAAATATTCCTGACAAATCACTCAGGAAAATACAGAAAATTATTTTAGAAGAATAATTCTACATCTAAGGAAATTTGGAAATCTGAGAGTAAGTCTTATTGATTCAAGGAAATCAAATTGAAATTGTCTAGTAACGCCAAGAAATTAAATAGCTTTGGGACAACTCAAAATTTCTATGACTAAAAGAAATTCAATAATAGAATAGATTCAAAATGTGATCAATTTTCTGACCGTTCCTGCTTCATGATCATAGAAGCTTTCTAGGCCTTGATTTGATCAAGAAATTGCATAGAGAGTGTAGGGTTTTATAATGAGCGGAGGAGGTCAACATATAAAAATATTCTCGATCTTTGGAAAACATAGGAGATAACAATATTAAAATTGAAATAACTCCTTTAGGAGAATCATGAACTTAACTACTTCTTCTGGTAATAATTGACCTTTATGGTTTAAATGATCCCAGAAGAATTTTGATTCAGGATTGATTCCAAGAAAGTTAGTCAATTGGAAAGGAGATCAAGGAAAAAGGTTGGATAATGGTTGTAGATATATATTGGGTAGATAAGAATTTATCAGGGTTGCTAAGAGAATTCAAAATTCTACATAGCGAACGAATCAAGATTTCAATTAAAGGTAGAGAAGTAATGAAAATTCAAAATTTAGGTTTGATAAAGAAGAAGAAAAGCAAAGAATTCAATCTTATTCCAAAAAGAATACGAATCCTAAGGTATACTAGAACCTGAAAATTATGGAAGAAAAACATCTCGAAAGTCATGGGACACTCAAAGGTACAATCAGCCTAATCTAGATAAGGTTTAGCTACAAACACTAACAAGGTATCCTACGAATCTATAAGCAGGCAAAAATAGATATTTAAGTAAATAATTTTCGGCCCTATAATGTAACATGGTGTATATCATCTAAATGTTCTAGTTGTTTCTAAAGTCTGTTTTCCAAAATTCTCAACTATCCCTAGGTCAAGTTACAGAACTGTGCGATGGTCTAGACTAAGTTGACTAGACCAATTTACAGATCTGACCTACATGGGCCACCACTAAAAATATGTCACGACCCGGTCCCAATTTCTTGGGTCGAATCGGATCATGCCCAGCCTGCACCGTTGTTGAGACGGCAGTAGTAAGCTGTATTCAGTAGTGAAACATATGCAGATAAAATTCTAACGAATATAAAAATCTTTTATTCAATTTAAAATTTCTGAAATACAACAACTATTAATTACAACAACTACATTTGATACATTGGTTACTAAAAAAAATTACTATCCAGCTCTACTGATCTTGGGTTCCAGGTTCTGCGGGAACATGCATCAGATCTTCAATGACTCAAATCACCTAAAAATGTTGATCTTCCAGTCAGAGGGAGCAAAGTACAAATTCAGTGATATTTTAACAATTGAATAATAATGGAATTATGCACTTTTAAACAATTTTGAAATAAATGATTTTTTAACAGTTAAAACAGTGTGATATGAATAGGTAATGAATATGACCGGATTGGGTTTGTTACAGTAATATCCTAGTGATATGGTATGGCTTATCCCCGTGTGTTTGAGGGATAAGCTAATACAATCAGTTATACTATTGGATGTGGTCATATCCACTACACTACTCCCCCAGTCCCCAATAGTTACAGTAGTTACAATCATTTACTCTCAGGAGAGTTCCGTGTTGTATTGTGATTTAAAATTGCATTAAAACAATTATTAACTAATTGTAATCTACCACAAAATTGTACTTGCCTTGATTATACTGGATTCGATGTTGGTTCCGGGATGATGCTAGTATAATCCTCGAAACCCTACAATTTAGAATTCCTGACTTAGCACCAATATTCAATCCATATCTAGGTGTGCTAGTTACAATCTCTAGAATTTGTCCTAGTCAAATTTTAGGTTATTTATAACTCTACTTTAGAACGCTTATCGAGGTGAGTTTCTAGTTTACGAAAAAAGTCATTTTAACTTTGTATTTGGAAAAACTCGTAGTTATTGATTTACTTGGTAAAACTTTATATTTTGTATTATATATAAAATTAATATTTTTCTTTAAATAAGAAAACATGAATTTTGTTTAAATAATAAAGTAATAATTTTCCTAATTATTTTATTGTGAGAAAATGATATTTAAATTTTTATAAAGTAATTATATTATCATTTTACGTTTTACGTCAATCAACCAACCAAAATAAAATTTACAATATTACAAAACCACAGATAATAAATAAAAGATGGGCTTATGCCCTTACAGACCAATTTACATAAATTGAAATAAGAGAAAAGGTTAGTCAGCTCTAAATAATATCCTACACTTTAATTATTAAAATATAATAAATATTATTAAGAGTCTCAGACTTGGTCCAATCGTCACAAAATTAGCTAATGCCTCAACGTCCGAAAACCCCGGTTTTGTTTGCATTTCGCTAGGGCCCATGGACCGGTACGGTCGTCGCCCGATAATAAAAAAAACAAGTTAATAAATCTTTTGCAAAAGCCGATTTTGGGAATTATAGATTTTATAGAAAATCTCCTTTTAAAAATATTTTCTGAAAATTCGGACAGCATTCCCCCTGTTTTCGGGATAACCCAAAACTGGGAAAATGCGCCACAAATACACAAATAATATATATATCCCAAACCAGGGAAAAACCCATAATTATTTCCACCATAATATTAAAACCCGAAAAATATTATCGAACCCGAAAATACATCCACAGCCTATTTCCGGATATTCGGTAAACCGAAATTAACCAGAACCCAAAAATACCATAAAACCAATTCACATAAATGTTTCCGAAAATTATTCGAAAAACCTGAATTGGAAATCAGAAAACCTGAAGCTGCTCGGAAATTCCAGAAGCACAGAAGCAATCTTCAGAAGTAAATCCAGAGCTTCAGAAACCCATATTGAAAATCTCATATCACTTCCGAAAGGAATCTAGAAAACCCAAAAATTTTCACAGAACCAAAAGAATACTAAAAATTTTTCAGAACCAAAACCAACCCACGGAATTAAATCCGAAAGCCACAGAACAAACGAAACTAACAAAGAGAACTTCGAAAATTTCCGAAATCGATTTCGTCTAAAACGAATCCCGTAACGGGATCGGGGACCATATCATCATCGACAATTACGAAAATGGAATGGGTCAAAGGAATTATACCTCATGTGCTCGGCTAGAGCTCTCAGATGTAAATAATAGAGAAATGGAACTCACGGACGGTGAATCGGCTCGAGACAGCGCCTCACCGGGGTACGGCTGCGCTACTCGGGATAGAAGATCAGAAAGCCGCGAGTTACCGAGGAAACCACAGAACAGAACGACAGCGGAATGCTGGACAGAGGCTCGCCCGGGCTCGGCCTCAGATCGGACCAGAGTGGCGGCCAACGCTGGAAATAGGGCCGTTCGGGTCTGGCCAGGCGGAGGCGAAGGGGGTCGGCCTGGAGGGTGGTGCTCGGGCCCGCGGGGACCGGCAGCGAGGGGGTCGCCAGACATGGGCGGCGCCGGGGCGGTCGGCAGCGGGTGCTGCCGCGGAAAAACGACGACGGGGTTTGGCGCGGAAGGATCGGCGGTGGGCGATGCTAGAGGCGACGTCGGGATGGTTTGGGGCGAGACTCACCGGAAGGACGCGGCTCAGGCGGAAGGTCGCCGACGAAAAGCTCCATTCGGGAAGCTAGGGCACGGGGGTTTTGGGAAAATGGATGATGATGGAGGATGGAGAAGAATGGGGAAGAGGGGGTTTTTATAGGAGAAGTGAGAGGGAGAGTTACCGGAGGGGAGTCGAGGGGTTGCGGCCGGTTGGGAAACCGAAAGCCAAAGGCTCGGCAGTTTTGTCCGTGGGAAGAAGAAAGGGTCAGCCAAATGAATTAAGAGAGAGAGAGAGAGAGTTTTAATAAGAGTTAAAGAGTGTTTAAGAAAAAATTGTTTCATTATTTTTTTTAAGAAAAATGTAATATATAATTAATAAGAGATTTCTGAATTAGTTTTGGAAAACCGATCGTGGGTTCGAGATGGGTTCGGAACAGGGCCAGACAAACAAAAGTCCAAAATTATTTATTTTAAAAATATATATTTTCTTGAACAGTCAATAACAATAATAATAAATACTAATAATACAAATAAACCAAAATATGTTATGACCAAAACAATTAAAAAAAATACCGAACGAAATCCGGAATGCGGGTTTCACATTATGGTAAGGGTTATAGCTGGTCCTTTTGACCTAAAAGTCGTACCGTAAAAATAGAGTACAAGAGGACGGGTTTTAGTGGGACATGATATACCTAGATGAAGGTGGACTTGTCTAGATCTTACATATGAAATTTGTTGGAAGGTAAAAGTTGGTCTTGTGCTCCGAATATTAATGACACGGTCGGGGCACAAAAATAATCTAAATGGAAAGTGGGAGTCCATGGGCGCTAACTATCATTCTAATGGGAAAGTTATTCTAATCAATCGGTCATCCTCGTACATCCTAAAATTTTAGGAAGCTTACAGTCTACCCACCTTAGAGGCTAGGATATGGTGGCAAGGTTCCTGTCACAGGGACTGGCCGATGGTAGCTACACTTGCGTATACAACTATCATAGCCGTGGGAATACTCTGTATCTATCTATCAATTACGAGTTTTCGCCTTTCCAATCAGTGAAAGACAAAAACGATAAAGAGTTCAAGAGAGATGTCGCTGAATACGTTTACGTGATTCAAAGGCGATTATATAATTCAAGAGAAATTGTCAAGCAATCGAGGATGAGATCCTGGATATCTCTATATCTCAGTCCACGTAGGATAATTAAATAAAGAGCGAACCAATTGCATCATGGTTGATCAGACCGTAATACAATAATTCTGATTAGACAATATGTTAGCGGGCGTCCCCAATAAACATGTGTCTCGAACCAAGCTCGATAAAAGAGTAAGTTTGCAAAGCTAGGCTGTAATTGCATCGTTGGTCAAGATAGTCAAATTATAAATACGCAAGATTTTTGGAAAGGAGGCGCACGTAGTTCGAGTTTTGAGATAATTAAAACCTTACCTGGTGTTCCTGCTTATACAGTCTTCCTATAATCTTTCTATCTCTAAGGCCTTGGTCGACTAATGGGTTATGGACTTCTGAGTTCTATTTTCTAAACCTATTAGTGTCAGTTAATTTCTTCGTCAATAGATCACAAGAACCACATAACGCTAGGTTGAGAGGCATGCTACCACTTACAGGGCTTCCACTAGTATTGGCATTGGATCTTAAGGGACATACAGGGCATTTTTCTATCCTCTATGGTATCCTAAACTTGTAATCCCGTCTAAAATTATTTTACCGAGAATTGTGCCTCGCCTGTATACTCAGGCTACGGCAAACCCTTGGTTCCGTGATTCAGAGGTGATATGCTATTTGGTACTCTACCTTACATTGACACAAGAGTATCTAAGATCTAAAGAGGTCAACGAGAACATAGTTTTAGAAATGTTCCATAGACTATGATTCTTCGGAATGGTTTCATTTCTATGGGTTGTGCCTCGCCAGTGCGCTGCTGGCTACAGTGAACCCACACTATCCATTCTCAAACAATCGACGATAGTGCGTTGCTGTCTAGTCATCGCAGTCATTTAATTACTCTAACTATATTCCTAAGACTTCAAGGAGCTGTTGGGGTTTCAACTTAGTTGACTATGGTAGAAAGTGTAACATCTGCCTTTAAGTCTCAATCCTTAAGGTAAAAGGCTGGTCGAAAAGAAATATCTGAAGACAAATAAAATAAGAACATCCTAATCTTGATTTCATAAATATTTTAAATGGTTGAGGGAAAAAACTTTGAACCAATCCTACATCGAGATTTGTATATGAAAAGTAGAATCAAAAATTATAAACCAGTTACTTACAGCAAAATAGAATTTTAAAATAGGTAGTTCTAACTGATGATAAAAAATTATATCTACAAGAGCAAAAGAAAACTGAACATGTTATCAAGATTATAGCCTTAATTCTAGGGAAAGCCTAACTAGCCAAGTGAGTAGTATACCCACGTTGGATCATGTCGTTACATCAAAAGCAAGTAGTGTGTCTATAGAGATCTAGCAAGCTATCTAAATTCAATGATCCTAAATTGCATGGCCTATCTAACAACCTTAACTACCCAATTGGTCAATTTAAACTAGGGACTTCTAATCCTAGTCATTATCATAAATCATTTTAATCCTAGTTGTGAATGAGCATTTCCTGGGCGCAGGCTCGCAATAGTACGACTAATATGGTACTACCACGAGTTCGAATAATTTGTGAAAACTGACCTGTATGGGCCACCACAAAAACTTGTCACGACCCGCACCCGCTTTTCGGATACGAGACGTGTCCAAGCCAGCCTACGCCGCAGAGTCGGCGGTAGAACGCTGTCAAGCCCGCAAGAAATAAATGCTCAAAAATCACAATTGCTGCTCATTCATATTCCTAAATTTATTACAACATTTACAATTAAAGAAAATATAGGATTTTACAATTAATAAAATTGATACAATTGCTTTCTATTTCTAGGTTGTCTTCAGCATACCCAAGTCTTCCCCAGTGCTAAGAGTGATAGCGGCTAAACCTGAAAAATGTTGGTTTCTAGTCAGGAATGGAACAAGTACACAAACCGACGGCAATACAAAAACACAATAGAATCGACAAGACATGAAAATAGCATATGAGATATGAAAACTGAAAAATAACTGATGACATAGCACGATAGAGAAGTAAACAAGGAAAAACTAATAAAAGACATCTATCTAGGTGGTGTAAATATCTGTTTCGACATGTGAACGGCTAGGGGGTAAATACGGCTCACTGCACGTGTCGTGTGCAGCTGCTATCATTCACGAAAGACACGGGGGATAGTTCTGGGTAGTCCACATGTCTACTAAGATATTTCCCCTTCCGACTACTCCGTGTGACGAGCGTGTCGACAAGCAGCAAGATATATGTATGAACATGAAATGTATCAACTACTATGAATCAAAAAGCAATCAGAAAGTGTACTTGCCTGAGGTCCTTAGCTGGAGAAACCAATGATACTATACCACTCAAAGAGCCACAATCAGTCAACACATGCAGAAGTCTCCGGATGCTGAAATAAACAGTACCAACGTTCTCAAAATAGTCAAATTAGCTAGCATTGCCTATCCTTAAGTCCAATTCTGGACACAGGGGCAAAACGGTAATTTTGGACAAAAACGATGTCCGCCGATGGACCCGCTTTGCACCGAAAAACGTGCCAGAGTCAACGGTCTCTAAAGTCGTCAAACTACATGTCTACGGATCCGATTTTTTGATATGAACCCAACCGTATGTCCAGAGTTGGATTTCCGGCGGGCCGTGCACAAAATTGCCCGTTGAGTGGGACCGTGGGGCCCGCAAAACGGTGATTTTATCAACGGTCTCAGAATCGGACCAAACTTGGCATATAGGACCAAAAAAATGATACAGTTCTGTTGGCGCAAGTTTTGTCTCGATCTGACTGAGCGTGCACAAAGTAATTAGGGAAATTTGTAACGTGCACTAATACGGTGAATTTTGACGGATACGCATCAAATTCGTCGCGCACATGCGACCAATTTGAATTTCGCCAAAGTCCACACGACCACGAAGCCGTTACGCAGCTTTCGATGTTTACAGTGCGCGACCACGTCGCCCGGTTTGGCGGGACGTACGTCGTGTGGGAGAAATTTCTAGTTTTTGAAAACTGTTTTTGATGATTTTTTCTAAACTTCCAAAACAGATTTCTCAGTGCATATTTAATGAACTTCGAATCTACAAAATGATTTCTGAGCTCCTATATGTTGTCAATAAATACCTTCAAATAGATTTTCTAATCGATCCACGGATTGGCGAGAAATCGCCTCCCAAGTCGAGCATTTGGACTGCTTATGTCCTATTTCGGTACGAGATTTTTATCGAACTTTGGTTCGATTTCTACGTCACACTAATGCAGTACAAATCATTCTACTTGAAGGGGTTTAAAGTCCTATATATTGCGAACGTACCGGAGAAGACGATACGCAAAACGATCGCTGAACGATCGAGAAATCCGCCACCAAAACTCGGCGTCTGCTGTTACCGCTGCTGTCGACCCTGCGCGATTTCAGCTGCTGTTGCTCGCGGTTTAGTCGGCCTCCGGTGGTCAGCGGCGCGCCCTCGGCGGTGCGTGCGCGCGCGGGGTGCGCCCAGGGGAGAGGAAGGTTGGCGTGGTGTTCGTCTAGGGTTTAGAGTTTTCCTACTCTTCGATCTCTTTGAATATATATGACGATGATGTATGGGTGTTCGGCTCAGCTGTGCGGGCTCGGGACTGTATCAAATCTGGGTTGGAGTAGGCTGGCCTGCGGGCTGGAAAAGCTTGGCCTGGGCCTGTGAGCAGGCCGGGCCTGGCCTGGCTGCTGGTTATTTTATTTTTTATTTTTTGGGGAGATTTTGGGCCGCCTGTAGCTGGCTTTGGGGCCAAGGCTTTGGGAGCTCGGGTCCAATTTTGGGCCTGGGCTAGGGAATGATTGGGCTCGATTCTTTTTATTACTTCTTTTTCTTTTTTCTTTTCTTATAAGACTAGTATATATATATTCATATATATATAATATACACCCTATACGTATACTCTATATATATAATATACACCTATACGTATACTCTATATATTTATATATATACTCACATATATATAATTTGATACACACACCACAATACACACATAATATTTATATATATATATATATATATATATATATATATATATATATTACTCAATGTATATATATATATACACATATATAATATTCATATATAAACACACATAGACCCATATAATTATATATATTTATATTTATATATAAAAAAAAATATTTATATAAATATATATATACACACAAATATTTATTCCTTTGATAAATTAAGTCTCTATATAACAAAGTAAATGTACACATAAATATATTTATAACACGCATACAATTATATATATATTATATATTTATATATTTACAGTACAAACACCTGTATATTATTTTATACATACACACATATATATAGTCTATCATATACGTACACATACACAGATTTAAATATTATATATATATATATATATATATATATATATATATATATATATATATATATATATATATATATATATATATATACCTTTGACAAAGAAATAAATAATAATAACTAATAATTGTAAATCATTTATATATTTAATTACCACAATAATAAAAATAAAATAATAATCTTGATAACACTGAAATTAAACCAATAATATATATATTGATGAACTCATCAATTATGCCATTTATCTGGCCCCAGAAATTAGTACAATAATTCTAAAGCAACATTTAATAAACTATTAAACGTTTAGAAAATATTTGTCAAGTCCTAAAATAGAAATATTTGTACACACAAATAAAATGTCTACATGGCCGACTTTGGTCCTTCTACATGTCCTCAAGGGCTTGGGTTTGGTTCGGGTCCAGTCTGGACTACTTTGGTACAATCGGGTTTCCTAAAAACTCAATAATTTAATAAATAAATAAATGAATCTTTGGTAATTGTCAAGTCACCACTTGGCCTGGTTTTCCTAGTTAGGACACATTAATGGACAGGTCTTCCCCTATCATGACTAAACACTAGTCAAAGCACGTTACTGCACTATCCGTGCCATGATTCTTAGTCGTCTTGTACTCCACATTTAATCATGATTAAAAATTATCTGCCGTAATAATTAACTAAATAATTATTTATAATAATCTAAAATCATCATTTAAATAAAAATAAATAAAATAAAAAATATTTCAAAATTTTTGGGAATGGGAGCTACAAATCTATCCACCTTAAAAATAATTTCGTCCTCGAAATTCTAACTCACAAACATGCCAAAAATTCAAACAACAAAAATATAAATAAAAGTACAAGTTCAATATTGCCACAATCTCCTTAATTTTATTTTCTCAGGAATGTTTATATCCTCCTCCTCGCCATTTCGTAATTCCGAATACGGGAGGACTTCTATCCACCTTTGGTCACACTACTCCATCAAATCTTTCGTCGCTAAAACTTTATGATCTTCCAACTAACTGCTAAAATTTCTACCAATAGATATCTACTGTACATGGCATCTATAATCCTAAGCAGCCCAAAATTTAACAAGCAACAAATTTACCAAGTAGCTAAGAAATATTGGTAGGTTCTAATAAGCATGACCATTCGTCACTCTACAATAGGAAAGACAGGAAGATAAGAAAATAATCGTGAGCGAATATGAAGCTCTCAAAGCGGTAGAGGGTATCCAAGGATGTAGACAGAAAGAAAGTTTATAAGCCAAAGACTTATTTGCTAGGTTGGGCTATTCTAGTCTAGTCACTTGCTACGTCGAAGAGCCCTTCATTACTTAGAGTGGCCTACAATTCGTGCAATACGGAAGTCTCGTTCTCGAAATTCTAATTCAAATAAGGTTCTATAATGGAACAGAATTTGAGAAATCAAAATGGTGGTCTTAATGGGTTCTCTATTTGGACTTCAGTCATTGGTTGGATGATCATTGGGTTTCAATCTATATGGACTGGATAAGATCCTAATGATGAAACTATTCCTACTAGATTAGGGTATCCTAGAATAGGTTTCTACCAAAGGGATTGAGCTAATTGCTAGTCAGGTTAGTTAGCTAAGTTCATAAAGCCCAAAATGCGCCTTCAGTGACTTTTGTGTTTAAGTAGCACAAGAGGCCTCTATCGAGTGGCACACTAGTCGCATGTGCGTAGTGGACTTCGAGTAGATCGCAACCATATATTGGGTCGAAGGAATTAAGTCAAAGTTGAGGCTCTAATGGAAGTCGGAAAGTGTACCGGCATTATGGTAAGGGTTATAGCTGGTCCTTTTGACCTAAAAGTCGTACCGTAAAAATAGAGTACAAGGGGACGGGTTTTAGTGGGACATGATATACCTAGATGAAGGTGGACTTGTCTAGATCTTACATATGAAATTTGTTGGAAGGTAACAGTTGGTCTTATGCTCCGAATATTAATGACACGGTCGGGGCACAAAAATAATCTAAATGGAAAGTGGGAGTCCATGGGCGCTAACTATCATTCTAATGGGAAAGTTATTCTAATCAATCGGTCATCCTCGTACATCCTAAAATTTTAGGAAGCTTACAGTCTACCCACCTTAGAGGCTAGGATATGGTGGCAAGGTTCCTGTCACAGGACTGGCCGATGGTAGCTACACTTGCGTATACAACTATCATAGCCGTGGGAATACTCTGTATCTATCTATCAATTACGAGTTTTCGCCTTTCCAATCAGTGAAAGACAAAAACTGATAAAGAGTTCAAGAGAGATGTCGCTGAATACGTTTACGTGATTCAAAGGCGATTATATAATTCAAGAGGAAATTGTCAAGCAATCGAGGATGAGATCCTGGATATCTCTATATCTCAGTCCACGTAGGATAATTAAATAAAGAGCGAACCAATTGCATCATGGTTGATCAGACCGTAATACAATAATTCTGATTAGACAATATGTTAGCGGGCGTCCCCAATAAACATGTGTCTCGAACCAAGCTCGATAAAAGAGTAAGTTTGCAAAGCTAGGCTGTAATTGCATCGTTGGTCAAGATAGTCAAATTATAAATATGCAAGATTTTTGGAAAGGAGGCGCACGTAGTTCGAGTTTTGAGATAATTAAAACCTTACCTGGTGTTCCTGCTTATACAGTCTTCCTATAATCTTTCTATCTCTAAGGCCTTGGTCGACTAATGGGTTATGGACTTCTGAGTTCTATTTTCTAAACCTATTAGTGTCAGTTAATTTCTTCGTCAATAGATCACAAGAACCACATAACGCTAGGTTGAGAGGCATGCTACCACTTACAGGGCTTCCACTAGTATTGGCATTGGATCTTAAGGGACATACAGGGCATTTTTCTATCCTCTATGGTATCCTAAACTTGTAATCCCGTCTAAAATTATTTTACCGAGAATTGTGCCTCGTCTGTATACTCAGGCTACGGCAAACCCTTGGTTCCGTGATTCAGAGGTGATATGCTATTTGGTACTCTACCTTACATTGACACAAGAGTATCTAAGATCTAAAGAGGTTAACGAGAACATAGTTTTAGAAATGTTCCATAGACTATGATTCTTCGGAATGGTTTCATTTCTATGGGTTGTGCCTCGCCAGTGCGCTGCTGGCTGCAGTGAACCCACACTATCCATTCTCAAACAATCGGCGACAGTGCGTTGCTGTCTAGTCATCGCAGTCATTTAATTACTCTAACTATATTCCTAAGACTTCAAGGAGCTGTTGGGGTTTCAACTTAGTTGACTATGGTAGAAAGTGTAACATCTGCCTTAAGTCTCAATCCTTAAGGTAAAAGGCTGGTCGAAAAGAAATATCTGAAGACAAATAAAATAAGAACATCCTAATCTTGATTTCATAAATATTTCAAATGGTTGAGGGGGAAAAACTTTGAACCAATCCTACATCGAGATTTGTATATGAAAAGTAGAATCAAAAATTATAAACCAGTTACTTACAGCAAAATAGAATTTTAAAACAGGTAGTTCTAACTGATGATAAAAAATTATATCTACAAGAGCAAAAGAAAACTGAACAGGTTATCAAGATTATAGCCTTAATTCTAGGGAAAGCCTAACTAGCCAAGTGAGTAGTATACCCACGTTGGATCATGTCGTTACATCAAAAGCAATAGTGTGTCTATAGAGATCTAGCAAGCTATCTAAATTCAGTGATCCTAAATTGTATGGCCTATCTAACAACCTTAACTACCCAATTGGTCAATTTAAACTAGGGACTTCTAATCCTAGTCATTATCATAAATCATTTTAATCCTAGTTGTGAATGAGCATTTCCTGGGCACAGGCTCGCAATAGTACGACTAATATGGTACTACCACGAGTTCGAATAATTTGCGAAAACTGACCTGCATGGTCCACCACAAAAACTTGTCATGACCCGCATCCGCTTTTCGGATACGAGACGTGTCCAAGCCAGCTTACGCCGCAGAGTCGGCGGTAGAACGCTGTCAAGCCCGCAAGAAATAAATGCTCAAAAATCATAATTGCTGCTCATTCACATTCCTAAATTTATTACAACATTTACAATTAAAGAAAATACAGGATTTTATAATTAATAAAATTGATACAATTGCTTTCTATTTCTAGGTTGTCTTCAGCATACCCAAGTCTTCTCCAGTGCTAAGAGTGATAGCGGCTAAACCTGAAAAATGTTGATTTCCTGTCAGGAATGGAACAAGTACACAAATCGACGGCAATGTAAAAACATAATAGAATCGACAAGACATGAAAATAGCATATGAGATATGAAAATTGAAAAATAACTGATGACATAGCACGATAGAGAAGTAAACAAGGAAAAACTAATAAAAGACATCTATCTAGGTGGTGTGAAATATCCGTTTCGACATGTGAACGGCTAGGGGGTAAATACGGCTCACTGTACGTGTCGTGTGCAGCTGCTATCATTCACGAAAGACACGGGAGATAGTTCTGGGTAGTCCACATGTCTACTAAGATATTTCCCCTTCCGACTACTCCGTGTGACGAGCGTGTCGACAAGCAGCAAGATATATATATGAACATGAAATGTATCAACTACTATGAATCGAAAAGTAATCAGAAAGTGTACTTGCCTGAGGTCCTTAGCTGGAAAAACCAATGATACTATACCACTCAAAGAGCCACAATCAGTCAACACATGCAGAAGTCTCCGGATGCTGAAATAAACAGTACCAACATTCTTAAAATAGTCAAATTAGCTAGGATTGCCTATCCTTAAGTCCAATTCTGGACACAGGGGCAAAACGGTAATTTCGAACAAAAATGATGTCCGTCGTTGGACCCATTTTGCACCGAAAAGCGTGCCAGAGTCAACGGTCTCTAAAGTCATCAAACTATATGTCTACGGATTTGGTTTTCCGATACGAACCCAACCGTATGTCCAGAGTTGGATTCCGGCGGGCCGTGCACAAAATCGCCCGTTGAGTGGGACCGTGGGGCCCGCAAAACGATAATTTTATCAACGGTCTCAGAATCGGACCAAACTTGGCATACAGGACCAAAAAAAATGATACGGTTCTGTTGGCATAATTTTTGTCTCGATCTGACGAGCGTGCACAAAGTAATTGGGAAATTTGCAACGTGCACGATACGATAAATTTTGACGGATACGCATCAAATTCGTCGCGCACATGCGACCAATTTGAATTCCGCCAAAGCCCACACGACCACGAAGCCGTTACGCAGCTTTCGATGTTTATAGTGCGCGACCACGTCGCCCGGTTTGGCGGGACGTACGTAGTATGGGAGAAATTTCTAGTTTTTGAAAACTATTTTTGATAATTTTTTCTAAACTTCCAAAACAAATTTCTCAGTGCATATTTAATGAACTTCGAATCTATAAAATGATTTCTGAGCTCCTATATGTTGTCAATAAATACCTTCAAATAGGTTTTCTAATCGATCCATGGATTGGCGAGAAATCGCCTCCCAAGTCGAGCATTTGGACTGCTTATGTCCTATTTCGGTACGGGATTTTTATCAAACTTTGGTTCGATTTCTACGTCATACGAACGCACTACAAATCATTCTACTTGAAGGGGTTTAAAGTCCTATATATTGCGAACGTACCGGAGAAGACGATACGCAAAACGATCGCTGAACGATCGAGAAATCTGCCACCAAAACTCGGCGTCTGCTGTTACCGCTACTGTCGACCCTGCGCGGTTTTAGCTGCAGTTGCTCGCGGTTTAGCCAGCCTCCAGCGGTCGGCGGCGCGCCCTCGGCGGTGCGTGCGCGCGTGGGGTGCGCCCAGGGGAGAGGAAGGTTGGCGTGGTGTTCGTTTAGGGTTTAGAGTTTTTCCTACTCTTCGATCTCTTTGAATATATATGACGATGATGTATGGGTGTTCGGCTCAGCTGTGCGGGCTCGGGACTGTATCAAATCTGGGTTGGAGTAAGCTGGCCTACGGGCTGGGAAAGCTTGGCCTGGGCCTGTGAGCAGGCCGGGCCTGGCCTGGTTGCTGGTTATTTTATTTTTTATTTTTTGGGGAGATTTTGGGCCGCCTGTAGCTGGCTTTGGGGCCAAGGCTTTGGGAGCTCGGGTCCAATTTTGGGCCTGGGCTAGGGAATGATTGGGCTCGATTCTTTTTATTACTTCTTTTTCTTTTTCTTTTCTTATAAGACTAGTATATATATTCATATATATATATATAATATACACCTATACGTGTACTCTATATATTTATATATATACTCACATATATATATATTTGATACACACACACTATACACACATATAATATTTATATATTTTTTTATACACACATATAATATATATATATATATATATATATATATATATATATATATATATATATATATACACATATATAATATATTCATATATAAACACACATAGACCCATATAATTATATATATTTATATAAATATATATATACACACAAATATTTATTCCTTTGATAAATTAAGTCTCTATATAACAAGTAAATGTACACATATATATATTTATATACACGAATACAATTATATATATATTTATATATTTATAGTACAAACACCTGTATATTTATTTATACATACACACATATATATAGTCTATCATATACGTACACATACACAGATTTAATATTATATATATATATATATATATATATATATATATATATATATATATATATATATATATATATACCTTTGACAAAGAAATAAATAATAATAACTAATAATTGTAAATCTTTTATATATTTAATTACCACAATAATAAAAATAAAATAATAATCTTGATAACACTGAAATTAAACCAATAATATATATATTGATGAACTCATCAATTATGCCATTTATCTGGCCCCAGAAATTAGTACAATAATTCTAAAGCAACATTTAATAAACTATTAAATGTTTAGAAAATATTTATCAAGTCCTAAAATAGGAAATATTTGTACACACAAATAAAATGTCTACATGGCCGACTTTGGTCCTTCTACATGTCCTCAAGGGCTTGGGTTTGGTTCGGGTCCAGTCTGGACTACTTTGGTACAATCGGGTTTCCTAAAAACTCAATAATTTAATAAATAAATAAATAAATCTTTGGTAATTGTCAAGTCACCACTTGGCCTGGTATTCCTAGTTAGGACACATTGATGGACAGGTCTTCCCCTATCATGACTAAACACTAGTCAAAGCACGTTACTGCACTATCCGTGCCATGATTCTTAGTCGTCTTGTACTCCATATTTAATCATGATTAAAAATCATCTGTCGTAATAATTAACTAAATAATTATTTATAATAATCTAAAATTATCATTTAAATAAAAATAAATAAAATAAAAAATATTTCAAATTTTTTGGGAAGGGGTGCTACAAGATCAGCCGAAAGAGAGAGTCCAAGATGCTACATTTGTTCCAAAAGAAGTACATTCACCGGATACTTCAGCATTTCGGGATGGACGGGTCGAAGAAAGTGAGTTGCCCCCTTGCGGCTCACTTTAAGTTCACTGAGGAGCAGTGTCCATCTACCGAGGACGAAAAAGAAGATATGGAGCGGGTTCCATATGCCTCAGCTGTGGGAAGCCTTATGTATGCTACGGTGTGTACGAGGCCAGACATCGCTCATGCAGTTGGCACAGTTAGCAGATAGCTTTAAAATCCTGGAAGGGTACATTGGAGTGCGGTCAAGTAGATTCTACGATACCTTCAGGACACTGCTGATTGGAGACTTTCTTTTGGTAGTGACGAGCCAAACTGGTTGGGTATACCGACGCTGATATGGCTGGAGATGTAGACACGAGGCGATCGACTTCGGGCAATGTGATGATGTTTGCTGGAGGAGCGGTATCGTGACAGTCGCGATTGCAGAAGTGTGTTGCCTTGTCGACGATAGAGGCAGAGTACATTGCGGCGATGAAGGCTTGCAAGGTGTTGCTGTGGATGAAAAAGCTGTTACAGGAAATGGGACTGAAGTAAGAGCAGTATACTTTGCTTTGCGACAGTCAGAGTACCATTCACCTTGTGAAGAACCAGATATTTCATAGTCGGTCCAAGCACATTGAGACTCGGTATCATTGGATACGAGATATGTTTGAGAAGAAGGACGCGATGCTTGAGAAGGTCCATACTGATGACAATGGAGCGGACATGCTCACGAAGGTTCTACCAAGGAAAAAATTTGTGTACTGCAGGCGGATCGTTGGGATGACGAGTTCCTCCACCTAGTTGTGAAGGGGGAGATTTGTTGGAGTGGGTGGGTTCCGAACCTATGTGGAGAATATCCTGGAGAGCGACGAGCGTCATCCGTGTGTCGGAGAAGCTCGGGGAGTGCATGGATTCTATTTTGGAACATATATGGTAAGGAAATATATGATTGAATTTCTATGTTTATTTTGATCATATATTTATGATTGGACCCTTCATATAGTAGCTTTCCCTATAATTGGGCTTCCAATTATGGCAAGCCAATTATGATTGGATTTTCATTAAATGTATGATTGATACATATGGGAAGTTTCCATATATATTGGCCCTCCATGTATGGATTAACAGGGGCTTATAAAAGGGTGATGCATGCTAGTTGAAAACTCATCTCAAAACAAGAGTGCTTTACAATCTTTGAGAGAGAGAGAGAGAGAGGATTAAGGACTATTGTGAAGGAGAGATTGCTTTGAATAATTTTTCGGCATCTCTTGTTCTTCGGAATCCGCAATCAATTTTTTTTTTCTTTCAAGTGAGTTGTGGTGATCCGTGTTGGATCGGGAGGAGCTTGTAGAGGGTGTATTCTTTTTATTCCATTAGTGGAGGTTCTTCAGGGTTGGACTCCGATCGTCCCGTGGTTTTTTCCGCAAGGGTTTTCCACATCAAAAATTTTTGTGTCTGCGATTGTGTTTGGCGTTTTTGGTTTGTGTGCTTTTGCTCGGTTCTCTCGCAGGACTTTCTGGTTTGGGGGAATGGTTTTCGCGCTTCGTTCCCAACAATATTGTATTAGTATAGAAAAGATGTTTTATTATATAATTCTCTACTTGCAGGTACTAGAAGACATTCTAAGAACATAAAGTACTTGGAATAGGACAAAATTTTAGGCTTAACCATTTTGATAACTGAATTCTTGTACAAAATTGGTATAGACTGACTTAAATAATTGAATATACAGATGAAGTTACAGTTTAGATATAATCAAAGCATTGCCCATCGTTTGACTTCCCCCTTCTAACTTCTTCTTCACAGTATACTCTCTCTTTCCCACTCGTACATAACATGGTTCTCTACATTACTATGTGAGAGAAATGGTAAACCTAGTAACTTTCCACCCAGAGCATTTGAGAAAATAAGGACAAGCCTGCTCCTCCTCTCCTCCTCCTCCATCATTTCTTTGAAACAATAACTCTCTTTTATGATACGCATCACTGCATCCAGTATCGAGTTGTACGGAGAGAAAGAGTGCATTGTTGTGAAATATTGGTAACTGGACAAGATTGGTTGCCATTTTTGTATCACATTGTTGAATTCAATGGCAGGAACTTGCCACCGAGTTGAAGTGATACATGCTTCAAATTGCTCTTTGCAGTTGCTTGCATCACTAGCCATCCTACTTCAATTGAACCAGTAAAAGTAACTTGAAACCAGTAAAACCTATTACTCCCATTAAAATCTAAAAACATTTTATAGATACAATTGTTTAAAATAATGCTGTCAACAAATAAAACTATAGGAAATAGAAAGTAAAACGAAGTAAAATAAAGCAACTAAAATTAATATTTGCATAGTTAGAGATTCAACACATGGAAGAGGATCACATATAGATGCATCACAATACTCTGGATGGACAAATTTGCTCATTTTTTGGAAAATAAAATTAATTGGATAAGCATCTTGTCCAAATAATAAGTGTATGTGTGCTTCCTAAATCATTAATGAATGCAAAAACCAACTGAGTTTGGAGTAGAAACCTAGTGACATGGACACGCAAAAGTTGCAGCAGCACAACACTTGCGACTTCCGGCTATGCTAGCATATAGGAAGCTTAAATCGACTAGAAGTTTGTCAAACTATAGTCCCATACATGTCTTACAACTTCACCAACTTCAAGTTCCCATACATGTCTAACAACTTCACCAACTATAAGTTGTGCACATCAATTCTAGCTTTAGCAAAATACAGGTCTCACTACACTAGTACATGATGCAATAATAAGTGCATGTGTACTTCGTAAAGTGCTCTCAAATGAAACTAATATATTGTAGTGTATAGTTTGAAATTCTTAAATCTTATTGTCATATAATTACACTTTGAAAATAAACATCAGAAGAATGTTGGTTCACAAAATAATTATTTCTGTGCTTTCCAAGGTTAGCAATATATTTAAGAAACATGTTTGGTCTGAATCTCCACTAGGCTGTTTGGATAGATGTAACTCTTTAAAAGTGTGAAAGTGGCACTTGCAGCAAGTTGAGTTTCCGTGGACTTGCAGCAAGTGGCACTTTCCAAAATGTGTTTGGATAGAATATTTTTTGTCTGCTGCAAGTGGGAAAAAATTTGGTTTGGTGTTTGGATAGTTATGTAAGTAGAAAGTGGAAGTTTTTTGGAGATGTAGTAAACCTAGGTATGGTTACCCCCCAATAATTAAATTATTTATCATAATTAAACAAAAAAAAAATACCACAAATTAATTAATTCTAAAATAAACCATATATATTCCCTCTCTCTCTCCTCTCTCTCTCTCTTCTCACAGATTATTTTTTTAAGAGGTGGCCTCCTCCTCCTCCTCCTCCACCGCCGCCTCCTCCTCCACCGCCTCCTCCTCCTCCTCCACCGCCTCCACCGCCGCCTCCTCCTCCACCGCCTCCACCGCCGCCTCCACCCGCCGCCTCCTCCTCCTCCTCCTCCTCCATCACCGCCTCCTCCTCCTCCACCGCCGCCTCCTCCTCCTCCACCGCCTCCACCGCCGCCTCCTCCTCCTCCTCCACCCGCCGCCTCCTCCACCGCCTCCTCCTCCACCGCCGCCTCCTCCTCCTCCACCGCCTCCACCGCCGCCTCCTCCTCCTCCTCCACCGCCCGCCTCCTCCTCCTCCTCCTCCACTGACTTCTCCTCCTCCTCCTCCTCCACCGCCTCCTCCTCCCACTCTGCTGCCTGCACCGCCTCCTCCCCTTCCTCCCGCTGCCTCTCCGTTGGAATGGTCCCGTTCACCACTTGCAGTCCACTCCCCTCTCACTTTCACCCATTTTTGGCTGCAACTGATCTTTGGAAAAAACCAAAGAGGAGTTACTGCCCACCTTCCGCGATGTGACACTTACCGCTCAGTTGTTGCAGCGAACCAAACGCTGTAAGTGCCAAACTGGTCGATCACTTTCATGTGAAAGTGCCACTTTCACTCCACTCTCCGCGATCCAAACAGCCCCTAAAGTAGTTATTGGTGATAAGGCAAGTTGCTGGACCTCCTGACTAAAGTACTCACCTATATAGATCATTAAAAAAAGACAAAATGTTACAAACTTTCCTCTTCCTTTAAGTCATCTCTTCCTATGTAGTAGAGTTGAAATTTATCAAAACAATGAACGAGATGCAGCATCAGTAGATTGAAATTTGTAATTAGAAGTGGAAGATGTAATTAGGTTTGTTCCTCATCCATGATAAGATGACCAAGATTGTTATAGACCTAACTTTAAAGAGTGACTTAAAAAAAATGACACGAGGATCATGCTAATATGATATCCAAAGAGGATCGAAGATGTGCACAACCTTACCCTAATGAAGAGAAGAAAAAAAAATATTATTGACGACCTCTTTAATAATTTCCAATTCTTTTTCTCATAAAGATTAATTTCCTAAAGGGTGAAGGGCCTGACCGTCAAGAATGCACGTCAGATGCTCTTCAAGTTTGATACAATATGAATATTGGATGTATGGACAGGTCTCCATGAGACAGCTCAAATGCATGAGCGAATCCACTAATATCACTGTACATGCAAAATTGTCATATCGAAACCCCCCCCCCCCTCACGTCCAAATCCCACAGAAGTTTTCACTAGCATGATATCGTACAAGCCTAAATTGTACTTGTACAAGTCTAGAACAAAATACCGTCAATAGAATATCTTAATCAAAGTCATTGCAGCAGAAAATAAGCAGAAAAGTTGTAATGTCCCAGTCCCAATATACGTAGGACTAGAATACGTAACATGCCAGTTGTATATATACGTAGGCTACTCCAGTATATATAATCCACGTATACACACATAAGCTGTAATATAATAGCTCCAGTTCATAACAATATAACATGATCACAGACATTATCTATATCTCATCCACAATAACAAATAAAGGAAATAACTTAATCAAATATTGCAATTGAGATGTAAAATAAAATATTTGCCAGGTGGAGACAAATCTACTACCAAACGAATGTAAAGAATAGAATAGAATAAATTATATAAATAGTAGCTATTAAATAAGTCCATCAACTAAAAGAGATCAAATAAACTCAGAAGGCGAGATCTCCTTGTCTGCAAGGGAAGAGTTTGGTCGAAAATCGTACTGCTCGGGATACATCTGATCGTCTATTCCTGGAGAGATCACCAGGACCTCAGAGAGCATAACAAGATACATAATATCATGCTATATGAACTGTCATATTAGATAAATAAATATGCAAAAGACTATACAAGAAAAGAATATGCAAAGGGTGACCTAACCGTCTAACATGCAATTTAGAGGGCAACATTCACACGTATGGGTAGGATTTAGGCTAGTAGTGTACATATACTTTCATCCAGTCATCCATATCCGTTGTAACGTTCCAAGAACGTTAGAGGGTATTTGCAACTCATATCACGCCATAATTTTATCCGGAGACTACGGTTTACCGATTTGGCTACCCATACGCACTACTAAGTGTCCTTCCTTCTCCAAGATTTTCATACTGACCAAGTCATGTCCACAACTTTTTCGTTTTGTAACTGCTTGAGTCTCTATATTCTAATCATAGAAGTTACGATATTTATCCATCACACGTCTTTTACGTATTAACGACCAGTCAAATACGCAAGCCGTGCCCTAACAAAATGTCTCAAATCGTGTAATGTGAGTGTCATGGCCAAAGGAGATATAAGGATATCCCATAATCAGAAGGTAGTCCGCTAAAACTAAGTCAACATGTATACAATAATGAAAGCAACAAAAAATGACTAACGCAGTCGCTTGCGCCTAGTATGACTTGGACGCACAGTTTATAACATATAAAACTAAATAAATATGAAACAAAAATTTTTGAAAATAAAATAGTGAACAGTAAATATAAAAAGGTATACTTGCATGGTGGTTTTTTTGGTGTTTTAACGACATCTAGTAGGCGACACGAGTCAACAGAAGCAACACGAGTGGAACTTCTGCAAATATCTCCGGATTCTGAAACAAAAGTTTGTTAATTTAAAATAAAAATAATAATAAAATAAAAATGTAGCAAAATTTTATGGGAGTTACAAAAGTTGATAGACACAAGATATATCAAACATGATTCTATTTTATTGATATTTTGTAGCGAAATTATAATGACGTTATGCCAAGGAGTAATTTGATTACAAATAGTAAATCTTGATATAATAACGATGACCCAAGGCTTAAACATCATGTAATTAATACAACCAACGATGTTCCATATATTATATCCTCTACAAACAAACGACAATATCTTCAGCATAATTGCTTCAATTGCCAACCGAGTGCCAACACCTCAGCACATTCAAGCAGCTTCCTGGACCTGTGGGATTGGGGGTCATCACACTGGGGAATGCACTGGTGAGTGGCCTTAAACCAACTCACCAAAACCAACGCATTGATTAAGCGAATGAATGTAAACATTATGTGGTCTTTCAAATCTTCCCTTAGGATCATTTACAATTCATAACATGTATATATGTGTCTATAAGTATAAAGGTGTCACACACAATATTTGATCTTACTCAATACTTACCATCCTTCTATGTCATTAAAAATATCAATCAAAATACATATATGTTTCATAAGTTGTGTCCATGCATACGACTTTCGTTAGCCTTCCACAAAAAAACATATATACGTGTGTGTGTGTGTGAACTTGTCTCATTGACCAACTAGTTAAGCCTACAAGTAGATGACATTATAATATAGCTTAACTATATGAATGTCACTCGTACGACAAGTCATATTGGACTATTTTTCTGGTAAAACGACAATCATTCGCGTGTAGGATGTAGCTAGTCCCGCTGAAGGTGTCACGTCCTAGTCCAAAATTACATAGGACCAGGATATGTAAATATGCCAGCTACGTATCAAATGGACTCCAGCCCGACTCTAATACGTATACGCTATCTAGTTGGTTCAACTACTATAAAATTCCAATAATATATGTATGTCTCAATCCACAAAAAGAATAAATATAGTAAGAGTGAAAAATATGTAATACAGTCGGACGCCCTATAATACACGTGTTTGAACAAGCTCAAGAGAAGAATAAGCTTGCAAATGCTAGGCTAACCGCAGAATGGATCAACGAAAATAAAATATATCGATAGAGGAAATATGATAAACGTATCAACTAGATATACCTGAAATCCTGAAATGCAATCATCAATCATTCAACTAGTCTATAAAGCAAACTCTGTAATAACCTGGAGAGATCACTAGGTCCTCAGAAGAGACGTAATAAAATACATAATATACATGCCAAATGTACAGTAAATAAACATGCAAGATAGACAATAAAATAAACACAAGGAATCAACACAACTAAGATGGTGGCATGACATAGAGAAGCATAATACTAGACATGGCCAACAAGTAAATCGCGGTAACCGCAGTCCAGTATGGTATTAACGGCCCTATATATATTAGCTAAGGCAAGGTCTCTTAATCTATAGTAAGTCTCTATCATAGCCCAAGGCAAGGACTTCCGAGTCGAGAGTGGTCAATGTAGCCAAACCTAGTATCAATCCTAAAGGATATAAGGTCAAGTCAAGTCCAAGTAACGAGTTCAAAATCAAGTCAACTTACAACAATACGATAATCTAAACAAGTATAGGGTAGCATGGATCAAATATGTGACAAGAATAAAAGATAAGTAGCATATATGGAATAATTAAATAAGCATCATGCAGCATGTGCAAGAAATCATATGATAGCACAAGAGCATGGACATAATCAAGCAAAAATAAACATGCCTAAGTATTGTACAAGTTGGCAAGCTATATTTCTTATTTTGTCCTCCATTAGGTATTACTGCTGACAGCTTTATATTACGTAATCCACAATTTCAATAATTTCGATCTAATTGAATCCCATGGTACCACATAACACAAACAAGGCAATAATCAATACTTAATAACTCTTGAAAGACAGACTCTCTGTTTTCTAGGGTTTAAATCTACTTTTGTGATTTCTATATTGTCTATTACGGCTTCTAAAATTCTTAAACATTGTCAAAGTATTTATATAAATTTTGAGAATATAGATTTATGTTATTATATCCCCAAGATATACCTTTTTTTCCTAGCACGTAATTCTCACAAATATAGGTCATTATATTTTCTATGAATTAATTCGTTCAAATAAGACAATAGGTTAATAACAAATTATTTCTCCCAAATCGTTAATCCATTAACTATAAAAATTAATCAAAAAACTAATAACATATTCATTACAACCATACTAAAATTTTATATATAATAAGCCAACTGGGAGTTATGACCTTTTCAATTTGAGAAAACTATGAATAGATCAAAATATGAAATGTTGTATTGCGAGAATTATGATTAATTGTAGAAAATTTATTCTAATGATCTAATTTCATATTCTAGTAGCCCTAGATGTTATGAGTTTTTGAATCAGTTGTAGTATCTGTGGTTTTTGACTATAGTTCTAGATTTTTTTTGGTTTCATATATTAAATTTTCCCAAAAAATACTAAAATAAAATATTTAATGCATTTAGGCATGGCTTTATGTATTTTTATGCATTGTACTTGTACTAGTAAAATACAACGACAAGAAAGCTTTTATCCCAAATTTTTAGGGTCATACTGTTTGAATCTTTTTCTTTCATAGTATTTTAAAGCACTTTTTATCGAATATAATATGATTAGAAAAGACAATACTACCATAGTCTATAACCCAATTCAGACTTTTTCTACTAACTTAATCCTTACTATAATCTAAGCCTTACTATATCAATAGAGGGAAAAGAAAAACCATATCATTACTTTCCTCTCTCCTTTTTTCCTAACATAGACGAGCAACTATAGACTATAGGTGGCAACACCTGTAGTGGTAAAAAAGAATATAAATGAGTAATTAGATATCTACTGATATCTACATGTATATATCAGCTAATATCTGACTAGTACCAACACTACTTGGTCAATCCTGTAGTTTTAGTTTGGTTTTGGTTCGGGTACCTAAATTTCTATAAGATATGATAGAAACATATCGATTATCGCAGATAGCATAGACTAGGAAATATTCCTAAGAAATACTTATTTCTGCAAAACTAGGAATTTATTATAATTAGTTGAAATGAGTGAAATTTCTCAGATGATTTTATTGATGGGCTCCTGCCACTACTTATAGAGAGTACACCTCCTCTTCACAATACAACTTCCGATGTGGGACTAAAGTCCCTTATTAGTTCTCAACACTCCTCCTCAGGATGGACGATAGATATTAATCATCCCCATCTTGTTACATAGCTTTGACAGACTCAATGAACTAAGACCTTTAATCAGACAGTCTACAACTTGTTCTTCTGAGCGAACATAGTCAATCTTCAGTATCCCTTGTTCCAGCTTCTCCTTGATGAAGAATCGATCGATCTCGATGTGCTTCGTTCTGTCGTGCTGATCTGGATTGTAAGCTATACTTATTGTAGCTTGACTATCGCTCAGAAGACGTAATGGTGCTCCCTTGTCCAGCTTCAACTCTGTCAGCAGTGCTCTTACCCATAGCAACTCTGACACTCCCAGAGCTATTGCCCTGTATTCTGCTTCAGCTATCGACCGTGCTACCACTGGCTGTTTCTTGCTTCTCCATGAGACTAGGTTTCCTCCTACAAAACACAGTACCCCATGGTAGACCTTCTATCGTCCATGAAGCTTGCCCAGTCTGCATCGCAGTATCCCTCAACTTCTATGTGTCCATTCTTCTTGAAACCATAGTCCTTTTTCCGACGTCCCTTTTAAATATCTCAAGATCTGAAACACTGCTTCCATATGACCCGTTTTTGGATCATGCATGTAGCGGCTCACTACACTCACCATAAATGAGATATCCGGACGAGTGTGCCCTAGATAAATCAATCTTCCTACAAGTTTTTGATACCTTTCACGAACAATAGGCTCTCCTGCTTCTGCTTCCAGATTGCACTTCTGGTCAATTGGAGTTACCGCTGCTTTGCATCCCAGTATCACTGTCTCCTTTAGCAGATCTAGTATGTATTTTCTCTGTGAGAGAACAATTTCCTGTTCGTCGTCACACACCTCGATAAAACAAAAAATATCTCATCGCTCCTAAATCCTTCACCTCAAACTCCTTCGCGAGTTTTGACTTCAGCTTAGTAATCTCGACTTCATCATCACCAGTGATTATTATATCATCCACATATACAGCAAGTATAGTAATGTGGCCTCTTGTATGCTGGAGAAAGACCGTATGATCTGTATTTGTTTGATGGTACCCCATACCTGTAACAGCCTTTCTGAATCTGTCAAACCAGGCTCGAGGAGATTGCTTGAGTCCGTATAGTAACTTCTTTAGTTTACACACTTTACCATGCGACGTCCCTCAGTCTGATTCTGTCGCATAGCACCCTGGCGGAGGTTCCATGTATACTTCTTCTTGCAGGTCCCCATGGAGAAAGACATTTTTTTACATCTAACTGGTATAGCTTCCATCCATAGTTTGCTGCAATAGAGACCAGAGTTCTTACCGTGCTCATTTTTGCTACTGGGGCAAACGTCTCATCATAGTCAATGCCATATGATTGTGTGTATCCTTTTGCAACCAACCTCGTCTTGTACCACTCTACTTTTCCATCTGGCGTATCCTTTACTGTGTACACCCATTTGTATCCCACAGCTTTTTTTCCTTTGGGTAATGGAACCAGCTCCCATATCTTATTTTTCTCTAGTGCCCCAAGTTCTTCCATCATTGCAGCTTTCTACCTTGGATTTTTCTTTGCTTCCTGCCAACACTTGGGCAAAGAAGTAGAGTCTAACGATGCAATAAAGGCTCGATAATTTGGAGAAATGTTAGAATAAGACAAGAAGTTGGCAATATTATGTTCATAATCATCATAACGACGAGGAGCCTTACCCGCATTGATGCGAGAAGCTCTCCTTAAAGGAGCAATAAGTGGTAGAGAGGACATACCATCAGAGTCAGAGAGATCCGTATCGGAATCAGAGTGATTCAGTACGGGGGCAACATCTTCAAGAGCCGGGGCAGGAGTAGACGAGGGACTTGGTATTGTAGGCACTAGACTTGGTACAATAGGCACTGACACTGGGCACGGCTTCTCCCCATGCGTAACATATGTATCGTCTTCTTCATCAGAGTCACTGCTATCTCCCCCTTTCGTCCAGTTCTCCACGACCGGGTACGAGACCGATCCGATTACCACGTTTGGACTTATTCTCTCTCCCTCACGTCTAACACCCTCCGTGTTAGGTGTGTCACCAAACGCTGAACCTTCATCTGAACCATAGTATGGTTCCAGTTCTCGGAATGTAACGTCCATGCTTACAAATAGTTTCCGCTCAACCGGGCTCCAACATGCATATCCCTTCTGAGTCGCCGTGTACCCGACAAAGACATATTTAACCGCTCTAGGATCCAGTTTACCAACTCCCGGCCTATTATCTTGGATAAAACATACACACCCAAATACTTTTGGTGGAACTGTGTAAGTGGTTACACCAGTAAGCATTTCCAACGGTATTTTTCAGTCCAATACCTGAGATGGTATTCTGTTGATGAGATAAGAGGCCGTCAAGACAGCTTGTCCCCATAAGTTTTTTGGGACATTCATAGCCAGCATCATCGTCCGTACGACCTCCAGCAGGTGTCTGTTCTTCCGTTCGGCCACACCATTTTATGTCGGTGTATAGGCACATGAAGTTTGGTGTAGTATTCCATGAGTGGATAAATACTCATCAACCTTCTTATTAGTATACTCTGTCCCATTGTCAGACCATAATCACTTAATTTTAGTGCCATATTATTTTTCTACCCGGCGATGAAAATCTCGAAATGCCTCAAAGACGTCACTTTTATTCTTCATAAGGTAGACCCAAGTCACGCGAGTATAATAATCAATAAAAGTGACGAACCATCGAAAACCGTTAATACCGATTGTAGGACAGGGGTCCCATACGTTCGAATGTATCATGTCAAATACAGCTAAACTTTTATTCCCGGAGCTCACATACGAGCTTCTGGTATATTTTTCCAACTCACAAGCATTACAAAATAACTACTCTTTAATAGAACTTTGATATAAAGACGAATACATTCGACTAATAACTTTAAAGAAAGAATGCCCGACATGCTGGTGATGGAGAAGCAATTCGTCTTCTACACTACGTGAAGCGTCTGGTTGCGCGTCTGCTACTAGAGATGCCAATGCTTTGTCCAGTCCGGTCCTGTCCAAGTACCATAGCCCCTTATGCCATGTGCCAGTCCCTAGTCGTCGTCCTGTCCCCTTCTTCTGAAAAGTTACCTTAGGAATGTCAAAGGAAATAATACAGTTTAGATCAAGGATAATGGCACTAATAGATATAAGATTGACAGAAAAAGAAGGAGCATGTAAGACATTGTTGAGAGTAAGAGAAGGGGTGCATGTGACAGTACCTTTACCCATTACAGGTCTGGAGGTACCATCAGCAGTCTGAATACTCTCCGGCAACGGTAGGTGAGTATAGTCCTGAAACTCACCACGGGATCCCATGACGTGGCGAGATTCCCAGAGTCCATAATCGAACCTGGCTGATGGACAGATACAAGAGCACGTACAGGTATACCTGTGCTAGGTTGGGCAAAGCAAGTGATGTGATCCCCTGAGATAGATGACGCCCCAGGAGTGACATGACTGTCGGCCGAACCCAGCTTTCTGCCTCGCAACTTTGCAAGGAACTCCCGCTCAAGCGGGGTTATTTCTGCCAGTTAATTTTTTACCCTTCCTCCGCCAGATGTGCTTTGTGTCCTCCAAAATAATCCTCCCTTCTACCAGCATATCCTCCTCTACCACCACGACGTCCTCCACGTCCCCATCCGCGATCACTAGACTGACTTTGCAGGGGTTTTGTGTAATGACCCGCTCAGCCCTAGCGGAACGCCTATTCAAACAGCAAGTGCAACGACTCAAACGAGCCGTTGACCCGAAGAGTTGGCATCGACCTGATGGAGAATCGATGCAAGACTTACATTGGACCATCGAAGATGAATCCAGACTTAGACTTTCAAAGACGCGCTTGGAGTATCGCTCGATGCGAACATCTCTAAGGTGGGTGGCTCCGATGAACCCGTCTTTGCTTAGCCTAGACACATAACAATACGGACACTATCGCTAGAATTGCTAGGCGATAACACTGTACATACTAATAAATAACTCAACACACCTAGCTAAGGGAATAATCCCATCTTGTATGCTTGTATAGAATATGGAAAAGAACATAGAAAATGTGAGAACTCTCATACCGTACTCCGCGCTCGTGCTAAGGCACAAGCTTATATTTCGAGTTCCTTAAGCGTTCAACAATGAAACAATTAATGGTTTACAACAATAAAATGAAAGACTATCAACATAGTCGTTCCGAGTAGAATATAGCAACATTGGAAGACTTCGGGACCGATGGGTCGCCAAGGCGACTCCCGTACGGGGAGTTACATAATGTATGAATGAATAAGAGAATGAATGAATGAATAAATATGAGAATGAATGAATATGCGAATGAATCAATAAACGAACGAACAAGTGAAAAAAGAATGAATAAGATAAGAAAGAAAGGAATGGTTAGCGACAGGTATGACGGGGGCGTGCAACGGGGCTCGCTACCCGTGCTGCACGGACACCGCCGCCAACCTGGTCGATAACGTATTGTGGCTCAGAGACAGCCTATAGCTCAAAGACAGCCGTTAAGCTAAAATGACAAGATAATACGAAATGGTCGTGGACGGACTCGTGCACGTGTGAATCGATTCCAAGGCAATGAACGACGATGTCATGGCCGGCCTAGGACGAATCATGGCCTACGGGCGGACAGGTGTGCGGGCTTGGGCATATAACCAAATGTAGGACCGGTACTTCAATAGTCTATCAGGGTGTACCAGCCATCACGCTTGATAGATGAGAATACCATAAGTAAACGTCCAGATGGCTAACATAGCCAGCGACCGGAGCATATAGATTAAGTGGGCTTTGCTGGTGGCAATCCACGTGCAAGTCCTTGTATTGAAACAAGTAGTCTAAGTTAACTGAACAAGGCACCTTCTGAACAGGCTTGAATATAACACACCAAATGATCGAGAGTACTTCGTGCAAATGAGTTAGAAAATACGCCTACGACATGCTAGGACCTGAGGCAGGGACACGCCCTTGACTTTGAATGTTTACGTGAATTACGTTAAGTTGATATATACGAATTATTGTCTAACTTGGTTTACTTTGGACAGGAAAGGCCATACGGTAAGTATGGGTAAGTCGTACATGTATTTCCATACAAACACTTAAAATTGACAACACAAGATAGGTTATGAAATATGCCATAAAACTGATCCTAAGGCAAGATTAGAAAGACAATGAATGATAGATGAAGCATAAAAGTAAATAGAACGTGTTTTGTAATGATAGCATTGTGGGCGAGCTAGCCTCCCCACCATTGCATAACAATGTACTGATAACCCCACAGTTTGCTTGCAGGATGCAGGAGACGCCGTCGGGTGCGGAGCTTCCCTCGAACGTGCCAAGACGTGGAGCTAACTCTGGAGCCTTGGACCGTTGCAAGGAGCTGAAGTACCCTATACAGGACATAATGTATCGGAACATCGCTATGAATCATTCCATGTTGTAAGCCACTTGGCACGCCTTTTATGTTTCAAAGAGAGAGCTTGAGCGATTTGTAATCTCAGACTAGCGCCGCTTGTAAACTTCTTGAATGTCAATAAAGAGTTTGAATTCGCTTCAATTTGTGTTCATTTTCTTTCCGCTACAAATGGGAACACTCTGTGCGACTCTGTGGCCTAGTTCAAATTGGCCGTTTCTGGGATTAGCCTTGCACGGGTGCAACCTAGACCCGTGCGGCATCACACCTTAGCGAGGAAGATCGCTCCTACGGGAACGGGACATGACAGATTGGTATTAGAGCATGGCTTTACGTCCTTGGACTTCATTTTGATTTTTTTAGTTTTGAAAGCTCATTTTGAAACAAAAGAAGTGTACGCTCTCTCTCGTTGTGCCTTGGAATGTTCCATACAATAAATTTATTATTTTCAAAAGCCCGTACAAGTACTCGATTGAACAGAATCGATAGGCGAAGGCCTTTGTGCCAAACTACAACGGACTTGAGTTGGAAGGAACAAATGCTAAAAGTTAGCAAATGCAGTGCATAACCCGCTCTGCCCTAGCAGAACGCCGATTCAAACGGTAAGTACAATAACTCAAACGAGCCGTCGACCCGAAGAGTTGACATCGACCTGATGAAGAATCGATACAAGACTTACATTGGCCCATCGAAGATGAATCCAGACTTAGAATTTCAAAGGCGCGCTCGGAGTATCGCTCGGCTGATGCGAACATCGCTAAGGTGGGTGGCTCCGATGAACCCGTCTTTGCTTAGCCTAGACATATAATAATACGGACACTACACTAGAATCGCTAGGCGATAACACTGCGCATACTAATAAATGACTCAATGCACCTAGCTAAGGGAATAATCCCATCTTGTATGCTTGTATAGAATATGGAAAAGAACATAGAAAATGTGAGAACTCTCGCATCGCACTCCGCGCTCGTGCTAAGGCACAAGCTTATATTTCGAGTTCCTTAAGCGTTCAACAATGAAACAATGAATGGTTTACAACAATAAAACGGAAGACAATCAACATAGTCGTTCCGAGTATAATATAGCAACATTGGAAGACTTCGAGATCGGTGGGTCGCCAAGGCGACTCCCGTACGGGGAGTTACATAATATATGAATGAATAAGAGAATGAATGAATATGAGAATGAATGAATATGCGAATAAATTAATGAACGAACGAACAAGTGAAAGAAAGAATTAATAAGATAATAAAGAAAGGAATGGTTAGCGACATGTATGACGGAGACGTGCAACGGGGCTCGCTACCCGTGCTGTACGGACGTCGCGGCCAACCTGGTCGATAACGCATTATGGCTCAGAGACAGCCTATGGCTCAAAGACAGCCGTTAAGTTAAAATGACAAGACAATACGAAATGGTCATGGACAGACTCGTGCACAAGTGAATCGATTCTAAGGCAACAAACGACGATGTCGTGGCCGGCCTAGGCGGAATCATAGCCTACGGGTGGACAGATGTGCGGGCTTGGGCACATAACCAAACGTAGGGCCGGTACTTCAATAGTCTATCAAGGTATACCATCCATCACGCTTGATAGATGAGAATACCATAAGTAAATATCCAGATAGCTCACATAGCCAGCGACCGGTGCATATAGATTAAGTGGGCTTTGCTGGTGGCAATCTACGTGCAAGTCCTTGCATTGAAACAAGTAGTCTAAGTTAACTGAACAAGGCACGTTCTGAACAGGCTTGAATATAACACACCAAATGATCGAGAGTACTTCGTGCATGAGTTAGAAAACACGTCTACGACGCGCTAGGACCTGAGGCAGGGACATGCCCTTGACTTTGAATGTTTACGTGAATTACGTTAAGTTGATATATACGAATTGTTGTCTAACTTGGTTTACTTTGGACAGGGAAGGTCGGACGGTCAGTATTGGTAAGTCGTGTATGTATTTCCATGAAAACAATTGAATTCGGTAACACGAGATAGGTAATGAAATACGCCATGAAACTGATCCTAAGGCAAGATTAGAAATACAATGAATGATAGACGGAGCACAAAAGTAAATAGAACGTGTTTGGTAATGATAGCATTGTGGGCGAACTAGCCTCCCCACCAGTGCATAACAATGTACTGATAACCCTACAGTTTGCTTGCAGGATGCAGGAGACGTCGTCGGGTACGGAGCTTCCCTCGAACGTGCCAAGGTGCGGAGCTAACTCTGGAGCCTTGGAGCGTTGCAAGGAGCTGAAGCACCCTATACAGGACATAATATATCGGAACATCGCCATGAATCATTCCATGTTGTAAGTCACTTGGCACGCCTTTTATGTTTCAGAGAGAGAGCTTGAGCGATTTGTAATCTCGGCCTAGTGCCGCTTATAAACTTCTTGAATGTCAATAAAGAGTTTGAATTCGCTTCATTTTGTGTTCATTTACTTTCCGCTGCAAATGGGGACACTCTGTGCGACTCTGTGGCCTAGCTCAAATCGACCGTTTCTGGGATTAGCCTTGCACGGGTGCAACCTAGGCCTGTGCGGCATCACGCCTTGGCGAGGACGATCGCTCCTACGGGAGCGGAACATGATAGATTGGTATCAGAGCACGGCTTTATGTCCTTGGACTTTATTTCGATTTTCTTAGTTTTGAAAGCTCGTTTTGAAACAAAAGAAGTGTACGCTCTCTCTCATTGTGCCTTGGGATGTTCCATACAATAAGTCTAATATTTTCAAAAGCCCGTACAAGTACTCGGTTGAACGGGATCGATAGGCGAAGGCCTTTGTGCCAAACCACGACGGACTTGAGTTGGAAGAAACAAATGCTAAAAGTTAGCAAACGTAGTACGTACTTGATTAACCTTACGCTGACAATAGCGAACGAGTACCCCTGACCGGAGTATAGTTCGAACGGGATGGTTATGCACGTAGCCTTTTGGCTAAGTTGTGCGGAGTATCGCGTACCTAGACCTTCTGGTACGAACGAGTTTGCGAGCGAGACCGACTATCGCTCGGACGAGAATAAGTGAGACTTAGAACGTATGTTGATAGAGACGCTATTTGACCAACGCTAAAGCGAACACGGGAATTGGTTCTTAGACTATGAGGAACGGGCGAACGCGTGATTGAACATATCGATTGGGAATCGAATGATCTTTTGAGGATTTGTGGAATGACTTGACCCCGAGTGGTGTATATGATAGCTTCAAAGAAGAATAAGAGTGAGTGTCAACGACTAGTCGAGTGGCTCGAACCCTGAGTGGTGTATGGACGACATAGAAATTGTTCGAGTGAGACTAAAGGATTTACGGATAGTACGAGTATGTCAGCAAGCGATTATATTGTGCAAGGCCTTAGAACGAGTAACGCTTAGTTAGTTACGACTTTGAGAGTCTCAAACGAGATATCGTTCAGACGAATTAAGAATACGTAGTGCAAATTGCGAAACGGTTGAATGGAGATTCAAAACGATAAAATAAATGGATGTTTTGGTCGAGGAAACGTAGTGAATCGTACATACAATTTTGAATTTAGCCGAAGGGATTGAAACTTGAGTTAAGGTGAAATACCCGTGGACGAGATCGAAGACAGCACGATCGGAAGATAGCGTGCATAGGAAACGTAGATTTAGAGAAACAAGAATGACTAAGGATTTGGAATGGATGTTGCTCAAAGAAGAGTTAGCACGAGAAAATGTGAATTGAGGAATTAAGTTGTACGACTCGAAATTCGTTGCAAAAGAAAGATCGTCAGGTTATGTACATCATCGATGGTATTGAGGCGTATCAAAGATCGATGTACGATAACTCGGGAGTACTCTGATTCAATAAATGATGATCGTGTTAGAAGTTATTATTATTTCAAAGGATGCTATATTAGAGATTTTGATAGGAATGAACGGTTGGATGAAGAAGGGAAGTGACTTGATTGTTCGGTGATAACCACAACGATAACGATCTTGTCTTGTGCGAGCGCAACTCCAGCCTCGCACATGCGTCACGTCGGATTTGGGATGATCGTTTCGCGTGAGCATTGGCATGGTGATTCATGTCTTGCAGGAATGATCGAACTCGAAATATCATGACATGGCAATTTTGATTTCTTCGACTTGTGGTTTGAAGCGAAGGCGAATTTGATGATTGATCGGACTTATGATTGAAAAGACAAAGTAGAGTTGAGGATTTAGTAATCCCAATACGCGTACCGAAAATGAGTAAGTCTAGACGCAACGCAAGAGTTACGTCCCGATAAGGATGATTATTCTGCGAGAATGTTGACATGGTGATTCATGTCCGCCGTAGATAATCAGACTTGCGTAAGATCGGGACACGACATATTGCAAGGCTAGGCGACCTTGTGATCGACTACGTGGATTGGATAGGATGGATAGGTGAATTGTATCAAAATATACTTGAAAAAGATATACTACAATAATTGCTAGTACGGACGCACGATATTGACATGTCAAGGATTTGATTGAGGACAACCTATCGTAGGATGACTTTCCTAAATGAGCTCGGACTTGGAACGGAGAATGTGTTGATGAGAATAGGGTGAATGCTGCTTGATGTTTAGAAATTTGAGTGGAGCGAACTTGGGTAGAAACTCCCGTACGAACGAACAAAATGGTTTAACCATAGGATTTGGGGCGAGCGTCGTGCAATGACTTTGCACAATGAACCGAGAACTTGACTTGTACCTATGACCTTGTGAGCTGATGTCACGACCCGCACCCGCTTTTCGCACGCGAGCTCGTGAGCAAGCCAACTACGTATCGAGCGGACTCCAGCTCGACTCGAGTACGTATAAGCTGTCAAGGTCATGGTATCATATCTAATCTAAACTATATCTCAATCCACATAAATCATATAAACAAGAATGAACAAGTATGGGTCGTGGTCTGCAGCCCACTAGCATATATGTCCGATAAGACTCTAAGAAAGTAACAAGAGTCTAAAACTGAATCAGGAAACATGATATCTCATGATAAGGTATGAAAGCACGAGCTGATAATAAATGCAATACGATACCTGAATCCCGCAAGCGTATCATCCCATCCGCCATCCAGTACTAATAGCTAACTCCATGCACTCACTAAACCTGAAGAGATCATCAGGTCCTCAGGGGATATAGTAAGATACATAAAAACATGCCTATCTAGCAGTTTATCATGCAATAAAGAAAATACAGGAAAATAAACGGGAAAAGACTAATCAACACGAAACACGACTATACACGACTGGAAGAACCACTACGCATAATCAAACTGCTGGAGAAGAATAAGAGAACACGATATCACGATGTCAACGGATAACCAATCGAATACTCAAACCCTCGCCCCTAGTGTGGACTCGCAGGTTTGAACAACTACTAGCCCTCGCCCCTAGTGTGGACTCGCAAGCTAGCATCACCCTCGTCCCTAGTGTGGACTCGCAGGTGTGAACCATATACTACTAACCCTCGTTCCTGGTGTGGACTCGCAGGCTAGCATCACCCTCGTCCCTTGTGTGGACTCACAGGTGTGAACCATATACTACTAACCCTCGTCCCTGGTGTGGACTCGCAGATTAGCTTACTAACTCTCGTCCCTGGTGTGGGCTCGCAAGTTAGCTTAACTACTAACCCTCGCCCCTAATGTGGACTCGCAGATTAGCTTACTAACTCTCGCCCCTGGTGTGGGCTCGCAAGTTAGTTTAACTACTAACCCTCGCCCCTAATGTGGACTTACAAGTTAGCTTCAAGAATTTCAAGGTACAACAGTTCTGATATGACTTATTCATCCTATGACACGATGCGACTCAGTCCAAGTACAAGAGATGACACGACACGACCCAATCACGATACACGAGAAAACCAATCCAATATGAACTACAAAGCTAATTATAAACAAGGCTATATATAAACTAGCAGGCATGATATACAAATCACATATAAATAATCAACTAGTAAAACTGTATAATAATATAAATATGCATGTAAATAAACTATAGAGAAAGGCAAGGTATCTTGCCTGGAGGTTACACGCAAATCCAATATCAATCTAGTCAACTGCTAAGCCATAAAGTCCAAATCATCACAAATGTCTCCGAAAGCTGAAACAGACAATGCCAACATTCTCAGAATAGTCAAATTAGCTAGGATTGTCTGTCCTTAAGTCCAATTCTGGACACAGGGGCAAAATGGTAATTTCGGACAAAAACGATGTCCGCCGTTGGACCCGCTTTACACCGAAAAGCGTGCCAGAGTCAATGGTCTCTAAAGTCGTCAAACTAGATATCTACGGATCCAATTTTCCGATACGAACCCAACCGTATGTTCAAAGTTGAATTTCGGCGGGCCGTGCATAAAATCACCCGTTGAGTCGGACCATGGGGCCCGCAAAACGACAATTTTATCAACTGTCTCATAATCTGACCAAACTTGGCAAACAGGACCAGAAAAATGATACGGTTCTGTTGGCGCAAGTTTCATCTCGATCTGACGAGCGTGCACAAAGTAATTAGAGAATTTACAAAGTGCACGATACAGTGAATTTCGACGGATACGCATCAAATTCGTCGCGCACACGCGATCAATTTGAATTTCATCAAAGCCCACACGACCACGAAGCCGTTATGCACCTTTCGATGCTTTCGGTTCGTGACCACGTCGTCCGAAATGGCGGGACGCACGTTGTATCGAGGGTTTTCGTGATTTCGGAAAACATGTTTTTTATGATTTTGGAAATCAATTTTCTTTGTACATACACAATGAAACCAGGGACTATAAAAAAGATATTTGAAGGGTTATAAGTGATCTAAAATACTGTTCAAATTGTTTTTCAAAAATACTGATGGGTTGACAGGAATTAATCTCCAAACAGAGCTACTTGGGACTGGTTCGTGACTATTTTTCGAAGCTGTTACTTGTCGACTTTGCGTCAAAATCTCGGACAGGTTGTCCTAAGATCCGCGGAACTATTTACTGGGAGTAGATGGG
>JANAVB010044505.1:0-50000 GCA_029216955.1 Iris pallida | reverse complement strand
GCGATATGATGAACTCGAATACAGCCGCAAGTAGGTGTTGAGATGCGCATAAACAAAAGTGAGTTTGCCTCAGCCTACGACCCTCGCATTTGACAAATTACAACGTGCCTCGTGCGACCATTACTGTTTGCCATTGATTGTAAAAGTACAGAACAATTATCGGAGGACTGAACTTAGACTCACAATACAAACTCGCTTGTACAAAGAAAGCCTAGGGACGAAAACCTAGGTACAGCAATCTAAGTATAATTGTTTATTTTAGATTCTGGGGGGTGACGATAGAGGCTCGGGAAGGCGACGACAGCCCTGCCTTACTCCTTGGACGATCGGTATGCAGCCTTGGCTCCTTGTGAAAAGATGGTTGGCGTTGACGAAGAAGTGCTCTTTTTGCTCCTCTGTTGCTCTCCTGGCTTCTCTCTCTCTCTCTCTGTGTATTCTCTCTCTGACTCTGTATATTTTTTTATTCTTTTATTGCCGACTCTTGTGCAAAGAAATGATGCTGGCTATTTATAAGAGTGAGGTATGATCATTAGGGTTTGCTAATGATCATTATTTTGGAATGTCGGTGCTCCTTCAATCTATCTGAACCCTTGGTCCTGATTACAATGAATCTCGGCCATTAATGAGGATAGCACCGAATTTTGTGAGCAATTAATATTGATTGCTTTAAATCTTCATGATTGATTATACCAATGCTCGATTGCTTGCCACGTGTCCCATTGGCTTGATGATAAATGATATGCCTTGATCTCAGTAATTATGATGATGATGTCAGATATATTTGTTGATATTCGGTTAAATCGTTGATTGATCCGATGCCACGTGTTTTGACTGTGGGTCCTGCCAGAGCCGCATAGGATGGGCAACACTTGAACCGCAGGGAGATACTCTTCGTGAGCCGCATAGGACAATGCTTCATCGAACCGCAGGGAACAAACTCTCAATGAGCCGCATATGCATAGTCTTTGCGAGCCGCATGAGCTAGCGTTGTATTGAGCCGCAGGGGCTGAGCTCTCAGTGGGCCGCATATGGCTGATTTTTGCTAGTCATATAGGGTGACTTCTCCGTGAGCCGCATGAAGCTGTTCTCTATTTAAGCCGCATGAGATTTGCCACGTGGCTACCTAGGATTTCTGACGGATCGGGTCAGAGATCTTCTTCTTTTCCCGAAGAGTCTGTCATTATGGCAGAGTCATTATGACACTTTATGCCAGAGCTGCCACAGTCGTCAAATCGTGTCAGAGCATTAAATGAGGCCACTATCCAAAGGGCCAGCTGTAGGGAAGGATCTCAGGGGGACACGTGGCATGGATCGAGCCGCATATTCCTGCTGAACCGCATACACTCTCGTGCCGCATGAGACAGAGAGTCTTCCTTTGAACTGTATAAGACAGCTCCCATATGAGCCGCATGGGCTTCGTATCCGGAGCCGCATGGACCATTATTCTGATATTTTCTATGCTTCTACAGGACCCCCTTCAAAGTTTTTAATTTGCAAAATTGAAACACTTTGAATAAGAAGCATGGTCCCGTTTATGCCGCATAAGCGTCCCAGCCGCATAGATTCATCTGTCCGCACAGGATCTTTGCCACGTGTCCTGACTACGTGTACAAATCTTCATTAAATGCTCTTGATTTATTTTCGAATTAACGTCGTCTTTTGGGGGAGGATCCCAAAGTTTTTATTCTTTTGATTGTCCAGTTTGCCTCGACAGCCGAAGGGTCGATCTCGTCGTACGAGGCGTCGGTTCATAGTCCTTCTGTCTATAAATATGCGTATGTTCGGTTGGATTTTTTTTTAGACTTTTTCTTGACCAAAAGCTTCTGTCTTTGTCTCCTTCCTTCATCTGATCAACCGAAATGGCGCCTAGGATTTCCAAAGTTGCGAGAAGGCCGCGGCGAAGAAAAAGAAATCAGCTTCATCTTCGACTGTCGTTTCCCCTGTCTGCCTTGACGTTTACGTCGCCATCGAAGGTAACAACTGTGTAGAAGATAGGGTCTGCTCTACTGCCTACTTTGTGTACAAAACCACGTGGTTTGCATACATGTCCTCTGATCGTGCCGCATGGGATGTACCCCATGTCTGAGCCGCATACAAGTTCAACTTACGTAGTCTGCATATATCCTGTGATCGAGCCGCATGGAGTATGCTTCATGCGAGTTACGGGGTCCGCCTACACATCTCATGATCAAGTCGCATGGGGTATGTTTTATGTAGGAGCCGCATGTGAGTTCAACTTACGTGGTCCGCATATACGTCCCATGACTTGAATCTGCATGAGGTTTTCCCCATGTTCGACCCGTATGCGAGTTGCCTTCAACGAGCCGCATGACTCTTTAGAATATCTTTTGCTTTATTTTGTTGTTTTGTTCTTGCAGTATCTCCGCTGGACGCTGAGGTTGCAGTGACAGAAGAGCCGCCGCCTCCTGCCATTGACCAGGGGTCTTCCTTTGTGACAGAGACGAAGAAGGAGGAACCGTTGTCTGCGCAGGATGGTCTGTCTCCAAATGTCGAGGCTGTTGGGGGTGGTAGCTCTGGGAATTCTGATGCTCCTATTCTGGACGAGGATCTTCTTCAACTGTATTCCTCGTATGTGAAGTGGTTGAGGGAGTGGTATATGCGTTTCTGTAACTAGGTTTTAGGGATTCCTTGAATGTTTCTGTCTGTTTAGCTGTGGTTTGTGTTTTCCCTTTTCGTCTGAAGAAGTAATGAAGAATTTCCTTTGGTTTTTTGTTTGTTAATTGTGTGAATGTAGCTGGACATTCCAATGAATGGAATGTACTTGCTTCCCTCTTTTCTTGTAATGGTTATCTTTGGTTCTGTGTGAACTTTGTATCCCTAGTGTAGATTACGACTGGGTACTTATTCTGAAAGAGTGGGGTTATATCAAATCTGGGGACTTTATTCCTCCAGTGGAATCTTTGCTCGTCTGGGCGACGTAGTTGACTTCAGAGTCAATGTGTCGAACTAGTCAGTGGTTTGAGCGGTCGACTGCCTCGCTGACGGACTATTTCTTGACGTTGTGTGCCTCTGAACCATAGTTGTTCCTCTGTCTTGTCTTGCTTGTTTTCTCTTTATTTCTATCTTGTAGCAGCGATATAATCCTGGAGGACGTGGAACTTTGAAAATGGATATGTTTCGTCTCATCTTTTCTTTCTTTGTACTTGGGTGTTTTGTGGAACTGGACTTGCTGGAGGATTATTTGTGGACCTGTTATCCTAGGCGTACCTTGGTTTTAGGTACAGATAACAAGTTTGGACAGGATGTCCGGAACAGTCGTGGTAAAGTGGTCATGGATGTTCTCGGTGCTAAAAAAAAAGGAATGCCGTAGAGCAGCTGGGCTCCCGGGGCATGGTGGGGTAGTGAATTTATGCTAAGAAGCTTAGCAAAGGAATATTTGTGGACCTATTATCCTTGGCGTACCCTGGTTCCGGATACAGATAATAGGGTGAAAGGAAAACCAACATATTTGCTCAGAGGTCATGAGGACATGGCAAGCATGAGAGTTTTACCGTGGAACCTTCCTGCTCAGAGGTAGTGAGGACATGGCAGGGGAGGTTTCACGGGGGATATTCGTGGTCAACAGCGAACATTTGTGGACCTATTACCCTTGTCGTACTCCGGTTGTGGGTACAGATAATAGGTCGAAAGGAGATCGACATACTTGCTCAGAGGTAATGTGGACATGGCAAACATGAAGGGTTCTTCGACGGAGCCTTCCCACTCAGAGGTAATGATGACATGGCAGGAGTGGGCTCAATGAAGAGGGAGTACATAGAACGACTCAGAGGTAGGAGAACGTGGAGGTTCTATGTGAGGGGCGGTTTGTTTTTGGTGGAAGTAAAAACGATTAAGAGGTAATGAGGACATGTCCGTTTTCGGAAATTTGTGGATCGATTACCCTTTTTGTGCACTGGGAGTACGGGTACTGGATCATGAGGGAGGATCTCTTCCAGAGAAGCAAGTTCAGAGGTATAATCATACATGACTTACTATCTGAAAGAGTGACCAAAATGTGAGTTCAGAGGAACCAGCGGGTACATAACTCGGTAAATTAACATATTGAGAAAGTGGGAGTCTAGAGGCACCAGCGGGTACATGACTCGATAATCTAAAGGGGATGTAGGGGTGAGTTCAGGGGCACCAGCAGGTACATGACTCGATAATCTTGAAATGTTGTGGGTGTGAGTTCAGTGGTACCAGCCGGTACATGACTCGATAATCTGAAATGCCGAGGGTGTGAGTTCAGTGGTACCAGCGGGTACATGACTCGATGAACTTGTAGTGAATGTCGTTTAGACATAATATTTCTTCAGGAACTTGTCGTTGACGGGCAGCATGAGCAAGTCTCCGTTTTGCTTTGCAAGGCGGTAAGCACCGTTGGAGAATACCGTCACAATGATAAATGGGCCCTCCCACTTTGGCTGGAATTTACCGGTGGTCTTGTGAGTCATGACCATTGGCCTCCGGAATGCCAAGACGAGATCGTCTACCTGGAATGTTCTGATTTTGACCTTCTTGTTGAAGGCTCCTGAGATGCGTGCTTGGTATAGCTCGATCCTTTGCTGAGCTAGGAGGCGCTTTTCATCTAAGGCCTCTAACTCTTGCAGTCGACGTCGATAGTTATCATCGGTTGTCAATTGGTGTATGAGGGCGACACATAGTGAGGGGATCTGTGTCTCTAAGGGGAGGACTGCCTCACTTCCGTATACCAGGGAGAACGGTGTATTTCCGGTGGCTGTTCGGACCGTGGTACGATAAGCCCATAAGCACTCGTCGAGCTTGTCGTTCCAGTCACGTTTGTTGGAGGAGACAAACTTTTTGAGAAGTTTGATGATTGTTTTGTTGAACGCCTCTGCTAACCCATTTGCTGCCGGGTTGTACGGCGTCGAGGCGATATTCTGAATAAGGTGCTTATCGCAAAACCGATAGAATGCGTGGCTTGTAAACTGCGGACCATTATCATGGATGATCCTTCGGGGCAGTCCAAAGCGGTAGATGACATGGTGTTTAAGGAAGCTGATCACGTTTGAAGTCTTGACTTCTGCGAGTGGGACAGCTTCCGCCCATTTAGAGAAGTAATCAGTGATCGCAAGTATGAAGCGATGTCCTCGGGAGAAAGGTGGGATGATTGGACCAATGATATCCATTCTCCATGCTTCGAATGGCCAGGACGCCACTGTCGGATGTAAAAATTCGAAGGGTTGGTGGATGAAGTCCGTGTGGACTTGGCAAGCTTTGCACTTTCTAGCATAATCTATCGCGTCTGCCACCATTGTGGGCCAATAGTAGCCCATTCGGCGAAGGCGGTCTTGCAGTTTCGGGCCGGGCTGGTGGGCCCCGTAAACACCGTCATGGGCTTCTCGTACGGCTTCTTTGGCTTCTGCGTTTGACAGACACCGAAGCAGTAATCCGGCGTAGGAGCGGCGATACAGCATTTTTGTCTCTGTATCGTAGAAGAATCTGAGGGAACGACTTCTGATGGAAGTAGCTTCCTTTGGGTTCTCAGGCAGGATGTCGTAGACGACGAAGTCGATGAATGGTTGTCTCCAATCTGGGGCGTCATCGATCGTCTGTGCGGAATAACTTGCGACAAATTACACATTATTTTTGGGACAGACCAGTTCATGGCCTATCACTTCCACTGATTGCCGATCATAATTCGGAACAGCTAGGGAAGCGGCGAGACCAGCTAGGGCATCGGCTTCAATATTTCAGAGTCTGGGGATGTGCTCGATGAAGAACCCCTCAAATGTCGAGATGATATTGATCGCTATTTGATGATAAGGGATCATGTCTTCATGGCGTACCTCGTACGAACCCCGGATCTGATTGACGATTAGTTGGGAATCGCCGTACGCTTCAAGGTATTCTACCCCCAGCTCTTTTGCAAGTTGGAGGCCAATGACCAGAGCGTTGTACTCGGCCACATTGTTAGAACAGGGTTCAGTGAGGGAATAAGCGCGGTTAATCACCAATCCGAAAGGAGAGATTAGTACTACTCCGACTCCGACGACTATATTGCCTTTAGGTCCGGTCCTCGAAGCGCCGTCGAAGAACATTCGCCATATATTTTCATGGGAGGTTGTATGCGAGTCGGCGACCTCATCTGGGATCTCTTCGTATATCCTGGAGGACTCCGAGCCTGGGTGGGCTGCCAAGAAATCTGCCAGGGCTTGACCTTTGACTGCCTTTTGGGGGACGAAGATCATATGATAATGGGACAGCAGTATTGCCCATGTAGCGAGGAGAGAGCTGAGTGCCCCTGGTTTAGTCATGAGGACCCTGAGAGGGTTAACTCGTGCGATCACATGTATCGTTTGTCCGATGACATAGTGCCGTATTTTCTGAATGGCGAACACCAGAGCGAGGTATTCCTTCTCCACAGCGGTGTATCGGTGCTCTGGTCCAATCATCATTCGGATGAGGTAATATATGGCCTGTTTATGGCCTGCATCATTATTCTGTGCCAGCAGAGCACCGAGGGAGTGTTCCATTGCTCGTACATAGAGCAGAAATGGTTTTCCAGGGACTGGGGCTACCAAGACCGGAGGATTTGACAGATATTCTTTGATGCTATCGAAAGCACGCTGGCATTCTTCGTCCCATACGAATGAGACTCCTTTCTTCATGAGGTGCGTAAATGGCCGGCATCGCCCGGAGAGATTGGAAATGAACCTTCTGATGTAAGCTAGCCTTCCCTGAAGGCCTCTGAGTTCGCAAAGATTTCTCGGGGGACCCATCTCCATGATTGCTTTTGTCTTCTCGGGGTCTACATGGATACCCTTTGCAGTGTGATGAAGCCTAAGAACTTCCCGCTAGATACGCCCAGGAAGGACTTCGTAGGGTTCATCTTCAAATTGTGCGTCCGCATTAGGTCGAATACCGTCCTTAGATCCTGCAGATGGTCTCCTTTGCTACGGCTCTTGATGGCTATATCATCAACATAGCACTCCACCGTCTTGCGTAAGTGGTCTCTGAAGATGATGCTCATAGCTCTTTGATATGTGGCGCCAGTATTCTTTAAATCGAAAGGCATGACTGTGTAGCAGTACGTGCCAATCGGTGTTCGGAATAATGTATACTTTTCGTCGTCGGGAGACATCTTGATTTGGTTGTATCCCGAGAAGCCATCCATGAATGACATGCGCTCAAAGCCGCAGGTATTATCGATCATGATGTCTGTGATAGGAAGGGGGAATTCATCTTTGGGGCATGCCTCGTTCAGATTACGGAAGTCGATACAGATTCGAATTTTCCCATTCTTCTTGAGGACAGGTACTATATTGGCGACCCAATCGGGATGTTGCTCCTCACGAATGAAGCCGCTGGCTATTAGTTTGTTGACTTCAGCTTCGATCGCGTCCATGATGCTTGGGCGGAAGCGTCGCTGTTGTTGTTTGACTGGCTTCGCATCTGGCCGAATATTGAGTTTATGAAGAGCGATGTCAGGATTTAACCCTGGCATGTCTTCATAGCTCCAAGCGAACACATCAATGTACTCCCTGACAAGTTCTAACAGCGACTCCCATTCTTCGTTGGTTAGGCTTTCACTGATGAATATCGATTTTGGAGAAGATTCGCTGTCGAGATCCACTTGTATGACCTTATCTTCAGTAGGAGGTTCTCTCAGTTCGAATCGCTTTTCCTATTGCGTGTCTAATTGCTGGGCCCATGGCTCTAGCTCGAGGATTTCGGGGATGTCTTCGTCTTCCTCGTAAGCGTTGGCCAACGTCATGTTGACTGACATGACTTGTCTGAACACATCTCCGATGCTGGTATCTGAGTCGGAAGTTGGCGATCCGGTTGAATGCGACTGTTATCTGAACTTTTCGGGGTCGTAGTAGGCGTTACATACCCTAACCCGTATCGAGTTTTGTTATAGTAGTTCTATGGTTTGCCCGCCGGGGCTGGCGGCTTCAAAGGTAATCGTCGCCCAGTGTCATAGTTCAATCCTGGCGTAGTCTCTAGATCATACCCCTGTTTTTGCATGAGATATTTGGATTGAGGGCTATAGAGATACAGAGGCAGTCTTTCGGCATCTGACCCGAGGTCGTCTTCTTCTATGGTGCGGGGATGAGGGTTGTTCGTCTGGCCGAAGATGACTGGATGATCCCCTCCCTTGTGTATTCGGTAGGCGTCTTCTACTGGAGTAAGCTGGATTGCGGTGTACACATTTGTCACCTGTGTGTGTAGGTGAGCGCCTATGCCGTGTTCTATAGCATACATCGTACATAGCTTATTGAGCTCGATGTAGTTCAAAGATAACCCTTTATTGATGAAGTAAGGTATCTTTTCTAGGGGGATTACCTCATCAGCGGAGGGGACATTAGTGTGGGCGGCCACATTCTTGGCTAGTTCCGATTCCTCTTCGACTACCCCCTGTGTGAACGAAGACTGAGAGGACGACCTAGGAAGCTTGATTGTCAGTGGTCCAGTTGATGGAGCAGAGCGTGGGGTAGTTGGCAGACTGGCGACCCCCAGTTTGGCATTCGATGTGGAGCGAGGAGTGGCTGGTTCGCTGGAAGTGTCAGACCTTGCATCGAGGCGACAACCTTTCTTGGGAAGACGTATTGTCAATGGCCTGTCCGAGGGGTTGAGCTTCCCTGTTTGTGGTTGACTGACTCTTGGTAACCTGATTGTTAGTGGCTCCGTCGTGGGTCTCGGCACTTGGCCGGATCTCGGCAGCCGGATTGCCATCTGCTCCTCTTACGCCGAGAGGCTGATCGCGTCCTTCCGCAGAGTGGTGGTGAGGGATGCAGACTTGCCCGGTTTGTGAGCTTGGAGGTGGATCGTCAGGGGTCCTTCTGATCCCGTGGCTGTCTCAGTATGAGCTTGTGCGTCTTCTTCATCCAGGTGCCTCTTCGACTTTTCGTATAAACAGGAGTCCGAGTAGTAAGATTCGACCCCTTTGAAGGGATCGATGTCAGCAAACTCTGTCTTCACGAAGCCGTGTTTGTCGACATATTTGAAGCACTGGTGTAGTGTGGAAGGCACGATCATATAATCGTGTATCCATGGGCGCCCCAAGAGGATGTTGTAAGAAGTGTCTGCATCTATGACGTAGCAGGTGACCTCGGATTGGAGATTGCCAATCTGACACTTCAGACGAATCTTCCCGATAGGGTAGCTCCTGCCCAAATTGAAACCACTGATGGCAGTGCTTGTAGGTGTTAGGCGATGCATTGGGATACAAAGATGATGTAGCAGACCTTTCGGGATGATGCTTATGGAAGAGCCAGGATCAATGTGCATCCGATCCACCTTCACGTCGCCGATGTATCCCGTGTAGTATAGCGGGCGATCATGTAGGTTGGTTTTGATGAGCATGTCCTGCGGAGTGAAGACGATGTTGGGCATTGCTCCCGTGCAGGCACTATCTTGGAGATCCATGGTTGAGTCCTCCCCAGTGAGGTTAGATTGAGCGAGATAGGCATCGGCATTTTGGAGTGCTTCGCTCAATGCAATACGAACGTCTTTGGAGAGCCTCAGGAGTTCATATAATGACAATTTGACCGGAGTGTTAGCCAATTGTGCTAAGATGTCAAAGTTGTATGGTCTCTCTAGCCCTTGGGCTGCGTCCTTTCGGAGAGATTTGTCGAAGCGAGTCTCCTTCGGCCTAGGCTTGTCGGTCGTCGAAGGCTGAGCCGGTCCCAGAGCATCAGTTGCAGTGGGTTGATGATTTTCAGCTGGACTATCAACCACAGGTTGGGATTGTGCTCCGGACCGCGTGACAACGGCTGTAGCTTCCTCGTTGTCTGCTGAAATTGTGCGGCAGGTCTTGATTTTTTCACTCTTTTTGTTGGTGGGAGATGGCGTGGGCCGAGTTACTTCTGACACCAAGTCTAGATGGACCCACATGACCTCTCCTCGTGAGGTGGTGAGAGGAACTAGACCAGCAGTCTGCTCCCGAGGAGATAGAAGATTGGTAATCTCCATCGTCGCCAGAGGGACGGGGATTACCCCGTCTTGAGTCTCCGTCGGAGGGAAGTTGCCGAATTGTACGGACACCATATTGGCTGCTACGGTTACCTCTTCGAAGTCGATGGCCAGAGCGTTCAAATCGATGAAGCTTTGGATATACCGTTTTAGTTGGTAGCAGTCGTGTGTAGCGTGGTGTACATAACGGTGGTAATGGCAGAACTTTGGGTTCTCCAGATCAGCCGACCGAGGCTCCCGTCTTGGTGGAGGAAGCTGAATTCTATCTCCTTGTATGAGCATGTCCAAGATAGGCTTGACGTGGCCGTCTTCGAAAGAGTAAGTGATTTGAGGCCATTGTTTGTCGGCTGGTTGTGACTCGGGCTTCTGGGCCGTGTCGGCCACCATAGCCTATTTTCCCTTGCTGTCTCGATTGTTGGAGGGTTTACCCCCATTACCGTTGTTGGGACGCTTGCCCTTGTTTTCTCCTTCTGAGATGTGCAACCCCAGTTGGCGGGCCTTCTTCAGTCGTTATTCAGCGCTTGTGGCGCTGATGATGAACGCCTTCCAATATTTGAATTGACTCTCGCCCATCCAGAGACTGATCGTTGGAAGCAGTCTCTTTTGGCAGATTTCGATCAAAGAAGAATCCGAATTTCCGGAAGGCAGCTTCATGGCGGTCTGGCGGAACCGCTCGATGTAGTTCCTTGTTAGCTCCTTCTCCCCTTGGATGACGTCCATGAGAGTGGACATAGTGATGTCTTGTCCTACTTCATAGAATCGTTCCAAGAACATGCGCTTGAAGCCGGCGAAGGAATGGATGCAGTTGTCCGGTAGATTACGGTACCAATCAAAGGCGACTCCTTCCAATGCTCCAATGAATAACCGTGTGAGGATCGCATCTTCGTGGGGCAGATGGTCGGTTGTGACCTCAAAGTAAGTGATGTATCGACTTGTTGAGGTTTTGCCATCATACGGGTTGATGTTGAACGGCTTATATCTTGGTGGGAATGGAACATCCCTCCACTCAGCAGGATATGGTTGCCGTATTCTGAGATCTTGAGCGTTTTCTCGGGCATGAAACATGGCACGGAGCTCTTGGACCTCTCTTCTTACTTCTCGGGTCTCATCTGTCGCGGTAGGGGCTGTTATTTCGGGAGGATTATTGCCCAGGTTTGGTGTCGCTGAGTTCGAATCTATATTGACCGCGGGGCCCGTATTTGTTTGACCAGGCGCTCCTCCTTGTAAAGTAGGCAGGGCCGCTTTAATCTCGTCTACAGACTTAACCAAAGCAAGTAATATGGCTTCGAGACTGTTGATGCGCTGGCGATCACTGGAACCACCTTGATCGCTGTCCGTCATGAACACCGTTCTTACGTGAGGAGTGATAGAAGGAACGGTGGAGGATGTGCCCTCTGAGTCGTACCCATGCACCGAGAAGTCATCGGGATAGGTGGGAATGTTCTCTTCGGGCTCGGACTCGGAGGGAACGGTATCCCCAGCTTCAGAGCTTGCCTTGTCTTGAGAGTTACGGATGTCCTCGGGGGCATCAGCGTCCGTTGCTCCTGATGGAAGAGTTGTTTGTGCGGACTCGGTTCCTTAGAACATCGGATTGTTGCAGATGTTCGGAGGAGTGTTACCCCCAGCTCCTTCAACCCCCAGCGACGTGGATGATGAATTTCCTATCGAGGTAAATTTCATTTTTGAACGGGTGTGTTGGAATACACCAGTGGAGGGCAGCCGTTTAGACGACAGTTTCTTAGTTGTAATGGTTGATATCTTCGGACTGGAGACGCTCGTTTTCTTCCTCCTCTCTTCGGCGGGAACTTTTTGAACAGAATTGCATGAGACAACAGGAGGTGCCTCTTCTTCTGAGTTCGGGTGCTATAGCCTTTGGAAGGCGCTTGGCCGAGCTTCCGTCATTGCCGCGTTGTTGCAGCAGCAATTGACGATGATTTGGGTGCAGCGATGTCCAAGCGAGGACTCTTTGCACACCGACACTCCTTCTCTTTCCTTGCATTTGTGGAGGATCATCTCCCGCAGGTCAGAGGAACCACTCTGTCTGTTTGCCGCGGGGGGCTGGACTTGAGTGGTTGTATACAACTTTCCATCCGAGGTCCGTGTGATAGTCAACAGGACGCTCCGATAGTCAGAGGTTGGGACAGCTGACTGGGCTCGATGAGCCCGCGCTACCCTAGACTTCCTCCTTCTAGCACTTGTGGGTGCGTAATAGGAGGAGTCCAAGTTGAATGCCACAGAATCTGGCTTATCATACAGAGAATCATCAAGGTCGGGACCGTATGAGAGACGGTCGAAGACCGATCGAGAGAAGCGTAGAACGGACGCTATGCCGCCAGAGTTGGGTACCGTACAGGCTGTCTGCATGCGGTCATCTTCTGCTGTCGGATGAGTTGTCTTTGGGCAGTTAGGAGTCACGATCGTGCAGGCTGGCCGCATGCGGTTGGCAATAGTGGCCGTATGGGTTCTCTGCAAGCGGCTGCCTCCTGTAGCCTCATGTGTTTCATCCATGTGATTGGCGACTGTAGCTGCATAAACTATGCGGCTGCCAGATGTGACTGCATGATTCTTCTTCATGCGGCCAGCAACTGTGGTCGCATGAGCCTTTTTCACTCGGCTAGCACCCCTATGCGGCTCAGTTCGCGTAGAGTTCCTCTTTGCCTCTGCAAGTCCAGCATCATAGTGTTTTCTTTTGCCGGACTTGGAGACAGCAGAGTTGTCTACGGTCTGAAGTGGGGCCGCAGAAGAGTCCTTCTCACCGTCTTGAGCAACAGAGGGTACACCGTCGGGGGCTTGGGGAGGAGCAAATGATTTTGGCCTCCACTCTTTGCGAGCCTTTGTCGTGCGGGTGCGCTTCTGGACCGGGCCAGCGCTTCCTTCGGAGAGCATCTCTTCAAACGCTTGTTGGTCGAAGCGGACGACCATCTTTTGTTGCGTGGAGCCAAGTTTGGCTGCATCCGATTGCGTCACCAACTCCTCAGCCGTGGAGAAGTTTGTCCCCAGCAGAGTCGCCATCGTATTTGCCATTGATTGTAAAAGTACAGAACAATTATCGGAGGACTGAACTTAGACTCACAATACAAACTCGCTTGTACAAAGAAAGCCTAGGGACGAAAACCTAGGTACAGCAATCTAAGTATAATTATTTATTTTAGATTCTGGGGAGTGACGATAGAGGCTCGGGAAGGCGACGGCAGCCCTGCCTTACACCTTGGACGATCGGTATGCAGCCTTGGCTCCTTGTGAAAAGATGGTTGGCGTTGACGAAGAAGTGCTATTTTTGCTCCTCTGTTGCTCTCCTGGCTTCTCTCTCTCTCTCTGTGTATTCTCTCTCTGACTCTGTATATATTTTTATTCTTTTGTTGCTGACCCTTGTGCAAAGAAATGATGCTGGCTATTTATAAGAGTGAGGTATGATCATTAGGGTTTGCTAATGATCATTGTTTTGGAATGTCGGCGCTCTTTTAATCTATCTGAACCCTTGGTCCTGATTACAATGAATCTCGGCCATTAATGAGGATAGCACCGAATCTTATGAGCAATTAATGTTGATTGCTTTAAATTTTCATGATTGATTATACCAATGCCCGATTGCTCGCCACGTGTCCCATTGGCTTGATGATAAATGATATGCCTTGATCTCAGTAATTATGATGATGATGTCAGATATATTTGTTGAGATTCGGTTAAATTGTTGATTGATCCGATACCACGTGTTTTGACTGTGGGTCCTGCCAGAGCCGTATAGGATGGGCAATACTTGAACCGCAGGGAGATACTCTTCGTGAGCCGCATAGGACAATGCTTCACCGAACCGCAGGGAACAAACTCACAATGAGCCGCATATGCATAGTCTTTGCGAGCCGCATGAGCTAGCGTTGTATTGAGCCGCAGGGGCTGAGCTCTTAGTGGGCCGCATATGGCTGATTTCTGCTAGTCATATAGGGTGACTTCTCCGTGAGCCGCATGAAGCTGTTCTCTATTTAAGCCGCATAAGATTTGCCACGTGGCTACCTAGGATTTCTGACAGATCGGGTCAGAGATCTTCTTCATTTCCCGAAGAGTCTGTCATTATGGCAGAGTCATTATGACACTTTATGCCAGAGCCGTCACAGTCGTCAAATCGTGTCAGAGCATTAAATGAGGGCACTATTCAAAGGGCCAGCTGTAGGAAAGGATCTCAGGGGGACACGTGGCATGGATCGAGCCGCATATTCCTGCTGAACCGCATACACTCTCGAGCCGCATGAGACAGAGAGTCTTCCTTTGAACTGTATAAGACAGCTCCCATATGAGCCGCATGGGCTTCGTATCCGGAGTCGCATGGACCATTATTCTGATATTTTCCATGCTTCTACAATTACGGCCTCATAATAGGGCGTAATACCAACCAAGTCGAAGAAACACGTTAATTGAAAAAGTACCATCAACTCTAAAATGAATGAAAAGTCATTCAATAAAATCGACCAAACGTATGCGGCACGGAACTTGGAAAGGTATCGAGTGTAGTTCGGTGCCATCGAGCGATAAAGTCATTCTGTCACGACCCGATCCCAAATAATTGGGTCGAACCGGATTATGCCCAGCCTGCACCGTTGTTGAGACGGCGGCAGTAAGCTGTTCCATAAGCAGGTAACCACAACAACAATATCTATATTTGTCATAACTCAATATTCGGGAATTGAAACTTTATTAAACATTTGAAATGAATACAACTGGAATTTAAAAGTACTGAAATAAATATTGAATTCAAATAAACAGATTTTCAAAGAACAACGAAACTGGAAAAAGAAAATCTATCTAAGCATTTGGCTCATCGGCCTCAGTCCCTGCATCCTCCAAAGGGGACTCTGGCAGTACTACGGGGTACAGAACAGGGTCGTAGTAACTGCTGATTAACAGCTCAACATCCTCAATATCCCCTAAAAATGTATCTCCAGTCAGGAGGGAGCAAAGTACAATTCATGCTAATTTAAACAGTTAAAATAAATAATAGAATCATGCACTTTTAAACAGTTTGAAATAAACAATTTTCTAGCAGTAAAACATTATGATTTTAAGTAGGCAATGAATATGACCGGCTTGGGTTGTACAGTAGTATCCTATTGATACGATATGGCTTATCCCCGTTTGAGAGAGGGGTAAGCTAATACAGTTCTAAGTTAACAGTGGATGTGGTCATAAACATTACTCTATTCCCCCAGTACCCAACAGTCAATCAGTCAGTGCTCTCAGAGAGAGTTTCGTGTTTGCATCGTGGTTTAAACTTGCAGTAAAGCGATTATTAAAATAACTGTAAAATAACACAAACTGTACTTGCCTCAAAATGGACTGGACTGAAAAAGGTTGAAGACTTCGAGATGGGATTTAGGATCGTCCTCGAATTCCTACATTCGAGAAATTGATTCAGAATCCAGGGTTACCAAGCTAACTATACTAGTTGAAATCTCTAATTGTGTCCTAATCAATTTTAATCTTTATTTATTAAACACGAACAAAAACGCGATTATTAGTGCGTTGAATTAATAACGAGGGAAAGATCGTTTAAACTTTGTATTTTGGAAAAACTCGCAGTTTCCAATTTAATTGATTAAAACTTTGTATTTTCGTATTTATACATATAAAACTAAATTTCTTATTTTAATGAGAAATAAATGATCGTTGTTTTAATATTACAACTTGTAATTTTAATGTGAGAAAACTTTATTAATTTTTATATGAAAATAATTATCATTAGAATTACGCGTATGCTACAAGAACTCGAAAAACCAGAAAACAACAGAAAATCCTATGCTACCAAAATACAAGTCACAAAGCCAACAACCAGCTGGACTTATGCCCATTACAATTTATTTACATAAATTGAAATAAGACGAAATGGTCGTTAGTTCTAAAACTTCCTATAATTTAATTATGAGTAAATTAAATAATAATAAAATAAATTAAATATTTAATGAGTCTCAGATATGGTCCAATCGTCATATTGGCTAATGCCTCAACATCCGGGCGAAGCCGATTTCATTTGCACTTACCCGGGGCCCATTGACCAATACGGTCGTCGCCTAAAATCCAAAATATTAATATTTTTCTGAAATCTATTTTAAAATCATTTTTAAAATATAATTAAATTTAACGGAAAATCCGGCAGCATTTTCTCTAATTTTGGTCAACCCAAAAACTGGAAAAAGTGTGCCAATATTTTCCTGCAAATCCCAAACCAGGAAATCCCAAAATACATATATAAAAATAACCACAAGCATTCCAAATATTAATTCGGAACGACCCGAAACGAATTCGGGAATCCTAAACCAAATTAACCAGAAAACCATTTCCGAAAGTTCCGAAACTACGACGTCGCTAAAAACCGAATTTCCGGGAGGGAATCGGGGACCAATCTCATCACAGACCAAAAGAAAATGGGACGGGATAGGGGTTATACCTTGGGTTGCTCGGCTAGAGCTCTCAGATGCAAAATTATAGAAATAAAGGAATCCGAACTGCAACAGAAAACCCGAGACTCTGCCGAACAGGAGCTGGAAAAGCTCGAGACAGCGCTGGACTCGGATCCGCGGAACTGCGGGTCACCTGGAAGCGGGACAAACTTGAAGTCCGGCTAGGGCACGCCGGAACTCGGAAAAACCAGGGAGAAGGCGGGGTGGTTCGCTGGCACGACGAAGCTCGGCGCTGGCTGGGAGGGGCTGCCACGGGCGGAGGTGGCCCGCCGGAAAATGCGCGTACGGGGCGCGGGGAGGCGCCGCGGGGGGCCGGGCTGCGGTGGCGCGCCGGGGGCCGGAGGTCCGGGGCGCTGCGAGGCGCTGAGGGTCGGGGCCGACGGAAGCTCGGCGGGGGCGTCAGGGTGCTCGGGTCGGGGGAGGTCGGGATGCTCGGGAGAGGGTGCTGGAGGGGTTTGGGGGGAGATGGCATGAGTGGAGAGTGAAGAGGTATGCTGCTCTTGTGAGGGGGAGAATATATTATTAGAGGGGAGTTGGTAGTGTTGCTCTTGAGAGGTGGTGAAATAAGCAGGGGAGTGGGAGTTGAGGGAAAGGTGCTGTGGTGTGTGGAGTTCGTGGGGAAAATGTAATGATATAAGTAGAGAAGTGTTTGCATTGTGTGGAGGAGAGTGATCCAAGCTCGAGAGAAAAGAGGGAAAAAGCCTGGTCATGGAGACCAGGCCAAAGTGTCATTATATTTATTTATTATTATTTTTTTAAAGAAAGAACTCAGAATTTTAATTAAAAGAGATGGGTTCCAAAACGGGTCTGGGTTCGAAAATCGGGTCCGGGCTTGGGTCAGGTCAGCAAACAAGAATCCAACTTTAATATTTTAAAATTAATTTTTTTTAAAACCCATAAATACTACTAATAATGATAATAACAATATTATAATATTAATATTAATTCACACAACAAAACTGGGTTTCACAATCTTCCCTCCTTAGGAAATTTCGTCCTCGAAATTAAAGGCAGGGTTAGGGGTTACCTTAAGTCTCAAACAGGTACGGGTACTGCTCCCGCATCTGGTCTTCTCGCTCCCAGGTCGACTCGCCTGGTGAGTTGTGCCGCCACATAACTCTGACTATCAGCGTCACCGAGTTCCTGGTTCTCTTCTCGCCTCTGTCCAAAATTGCCACTGGCTTCTCCGGCACTATAAGGCTGGATCCAATCTCCAGCTCCGAATGGTCCAAGATATGGCTCGGGTCCGGGATGTAGCGTCTCAGCTGCGAAATGTGGAAGACGTTGTGGACGCCTTCGAGACTTGGGGGTAGAGCCACCCGATAAGCCACTTCTCCAATCCTGCTGAGTACTTCAAACGGACCAATATACCTAGGGCTTAACTTTCCTGCTCTGTCGAAATGGATAGTTCCTCTGGTAGGGGAGATCTTCACAAACACACTGTCGCCTTCTTCAAACTCCAAAGGCCGTCGGCTGCTATCGGCCCAATCCTTCTGTCTGTCCTGAGCAATCCTGAGCTTGTCTCTGATCATTCTTACCTTCTCTGCTGCATCGGTCATCATCTCAGGTCCAAGCAATACTCGTTCTCCGACGTCGTCCCAAGCAAGTGGAGTGCGACAACGACGTCCATAGAGTGCCTCGAACGGTGTCATACCGATGCTAGCTTGGTAGCTGTTGTTGTAAGAGAACTCTACCAAGTGCAAATGGTCTTCCCAAGATCCTCCAAATTCTAAGATGCGGGATCTCAGCATGTCTTCTAGCGTCTGAATTGTTCTCTCCGATTGTCCGTCAGTCTGGGGATGGTAGACGGTGCTGAACTTCAGTTGTGTTCCCAAGCTGTCATGCAAACTCTTCCAAAAGTGAGAGGTAAATCTAGTATCTCTGTCAGATACGATACTTACCGGAACTCCATGAATCCGGTAGATGTGCTGCATGTACAGTGCTGCCAACTTCTCGGTGGATAGACCAACCTTGAAGGGGATAAAGTGAGCTGACTTCGTCAGTCGGTCCACGATAACCCAAATGGCATCCTTCCCTCCTTGGGATCGAGGCAGTCCCGACACGAAATCCATCGTCAAGTATTCCCATTTCCACTCCGGAATGTCAAGCGGCTGCAATAGTCCTGCTGGTCTCTGTCTGCTAGCTTTTACTTGCTAACAAATTAAACATCTAGCCATATACCTGGATACATTCTTCTTCATTCTGTACCACCACACTATGGTACGCATATCCCGGTACATTTTATTGGCTCCAGGATATATGGAATACTGCGACTGGTGCGCTTCTTGCATCAGCTCGTTCCTCAGTTCGCCAGTTGGTACGCACAGCCTCATACCATTCTTCAGTGCTCCGTCGCTGGCGATTGAAAATCCTTCAAGTATTCCTGCCAGCACTTGGTCTCTGAGTTTGCAAAGCGTCTCGTCCTGGAATTGTGCCTCCATGACTCTGTCCATCAGACTTGAACGCACTTGCAACTGCATCAATGATGATTCAGCTCCTGGTACGATGGCTTCTCTTCCCAGTTTCTTCATTTCCTCTTCAGGCAGTACAATTTCCAATCCAAGCTTCTCCATGTCCTCCAGCAAATGATGCTCCTTGGTCAAGAATATTGCCATCGGGTATCGACTAAGTGCATCTGCAACAAAATTAGCCTTACCCGGATGATATTGCAGGTTGATATCGAAATCCTTCATCAGCTCCAGCCGTCGCCTCTGTCTCATGTTCAGCTCCTTCTGAGTGAAAACATATTTCAGACTTTTGTGGTCTGTAAATATTTCTACTCTCTCTCCATAAAGGTAATGCTTCCATAGCTTCAATACAAATATCACCGCTGTAAGCTCCAAATCATGTATGGGATAGTTCTTCTCATGAGTCCATAATTGACTAGATGCGTAAGCAATTACTTTCCCATGTTGTTGAAGAAAGCAGCCCAATCCCTTACCGGAAGCATCACTATAGATTGAGAAACCGCCGGTACCTGCGGGTAGCGCAAGTATCGGCGCTGTTGTGAGCCTCTTCTTCAGTTTCTCAAAAGCTGACTGGCAAGCTTTCGACCAAATGAATTTCTCGTTCTTCCTGGTAAGCTTCGTTATTGGTTCAGCAATCTTGGAGAAATCCTTCACGAACTTCCGGTAGTAGCCAGCCAAACCCAAAAAGCTTTTGATTTCTGCAACCGAGCTTGGTGCAGTCCACTTCTCAATAGCAGCTATCTTCTTTGGATCCACCGAAATTCCTTTTCCTGTGACAACATGGCCCAAAAATTCTACTTTGTCTAAAAAGAATTCGTATTTGGATAGCTTACCATAGAGCTTCTCCTTCCTCAAGGTACTCAGCACTTTCCTCAGGTGCTCTTCATGCTCTTCCTCAGTCTTCGAGTAGATCAGTATGTCATCGATGAAGACAACAATAAACTGATCCAGGTATTCGTAGAAAACCTTGTTCATGAGGTTCATGAATATCGCGGGAGCATTTGTCAGTCCAAACGACATGACCAAGAATTCAAACTGCCCATACTTGGTGTTGAACGCCATCTTGGGAATATCCTCCTTCCTGACCTTGATTTGATGGTAGCCTGATCTGAGATCTATCTTCGAAAATACCTTGGCTCCACTCAGTTGATCAAACAGGTCGTCGATCCGGGACAGAGGGTACTTGTTCTTGATGGTGATGTTGTTCAGCGCCCGGTAGTCAATGCACATCCGCACGGTTCCATCCTTCTTGGGCACGAACAAAACTGGTGCTCCCCAGGGTGAAGCCCCGTCTCTGATAAATCCTTGTGCCTTCAGCTCGTCGATTTGGTCCTTCATCTCCTTTGCCTCCTTGGGGTTGACTCTGTAGCATCCCCGAGAAATAGAGGAAGAGCCAGGTATTAGATCGATGGTGAATTCCACATCTCAATCCGACGGCAATCCTGGAAGACTATCTGGAAAGACGTCCATGAATTCCGCTATGATAGGATGAGGGGGCCCGGGTTCTTCGGTGATGGAGGAGTAGGTAACACTCTTCATGTCTTCCGGAGCTCGAGAGATTTCAAACTCCGGTTCTCCTGGTGGGCTGAAGATGACACATCCTCGGTGACAATCTATCAGCGCATGCTGCTGAAGAACAGTTTGGCAACTCTAGAGGGGGGTGAATAGAGTTTATATAGAAAAATAGCCAATTAAAAATAACTCTTTCACCAACAATAAATAATCAGAGTAAAGTGCGGAAAATAAATGAAGAGCAGAAGAGCATACGCAAACACTGCGATTTTAACCTGGTTTCCCTCGTGGAGGACTAGTCCAGGCCTGAGAACTCTAGCTCAGGATTAAATCCACTATTTGTGAAATAGTAGTTTACAACCCGTACCTTTTCTTTAGAAGAGCACGTCAACTTCTAACAGAGGATCGCAGTGGCGATTTGCTTGGAATTGTCCAAGCGACTTCTTCGACTCTTGCACAAGAATCCTAACTGAGAGATGCTGAGCACTCGAGACTTAGGAGGCTTGTGGCTAGTAGATGGGAAGGGTATGGCTTATTGAGCTTATAAGAGAGAAGAGAAGAGAAGATTGGATGGATTGAAATGAGAGAATTCATGCCCTATTTATAGTATTTTTATAGGCAGAATTCGGCCAGAATTCGGGTAGGAAAATTCAAAAATTTGGCCGTTGGACAACTAGCAACCAGCTATCCCTAAAATTAGGATTCCTGATTTCTAGGGGACAGAGTTCGGCCCAAACTCTGTGTGGAGGCAGAGTTCGGCCCGAACTCTGTCTCCAGAGCACAGAGTGGTTCTAAGGGAACCAGTGGGCAGTTTTTTTTTGGTTCAGTGGAGCATGGGATTTTGGGTAGGTTATAGACTAAGTTCCAAGAGCTCAGCAAGACTCAGAGTACACAAGTCTAGACTCAATGAAATTATAAAATACAGACTCCAGAACACACTGAGAGCCGGAGACTGAGCTGTCATCTGTCTTTAACTGAATGCAGTCGTCGTGTGTCGTATTGAATTAATACAAATATTATTTAGTCAATGTAGTCAATATTTGGTTGACTGTGACTTTGTGTCAACAATCTCCCCCATATTGATAATTGACAAAATAATATATGTATATTTCAATATTCATACCTGGACACAGTTGATTGTAACATAGCTCCCCCATAAACGATGCCTGAGCTAAAAGAAGATAGCTCCCCCGTAAACCATGAACGGTGTCGAGCTAGAAGCTATAGCTCTCCCCCGTACACAATGCATAGAACCTGTGACCTGATAGATAATATTTCCCAGAGCAAGAACAAGCACAGATATACACAGATATACGAATGCATAGAACCGGTGGCCTGATAGATAATATCTCCCAAAAGCAAAACAAGCACAAAACTATAAAAATATACATTATTTCTCCCCCTTTCGGCAATTAGCAATATAAAGAAGCAATGAATAGTAATGCAACCACACCAAGCAGAGAAGAAACAGTGAAATACTAAGCAAAATAAGTCACTGACATAAAGTAAAACAATGATAAAGGACAAAAAATGTCATCCACCAAACCAAGTGGCCAACTCATAAACAGAGTACATAAAACCAGCTACATAAATCCATAATAAACTAAATGACTGAAAGCAAAAAGTAACTAAGATCATCAGCAGTAGCATCAGCAGATCGAGCCAATCTCCATCACGGAGCATGAGAAGGTCCTGGAGTGTCTGAAGGACCGGGGAAGGAGCGACAGGGGTCCAGAAATGCAGCATCCGGATCCATATAACGCATAACCCACGGATCATCAATACGATGGCCTACGCGCGCTGGATCCCTCTCCATGGGAATGTGCAGATGCTGAGACAGGGAGTACCGTATATCATGCAGAGAGTTGCTGAGAGCACTCATCTGCAGAGTAGTACGATAGTCCAGCTGTGTCCAGCGATCGTCCTCAAGAATAAAGCGATCCCGGAGCAAAGTCTGAATAGACTCAAGAGTGGCAGGAAGAGGAGGTGCATCCTGACCGAGTGGAGGGGCGTCAGGCTCCTCATCAGCAGACTGCTCAGATGGCTCAGGAGAGGCAGCGACAGGCTGAAGGCGTCGTGCCTTGGACAGAAAGGCAGGTGCAGGCATAAACGGACAATCATGGATAGGAATGATGAAAGCACGAAAAACCAAAGGAAGATATAGAGGATAAACCAAGGCTCTTGGTTTCTTCCGACAGTTGATCATCCAATCCATCATAGACCGTGGAAAGTTGAAGGGAATACGATAGTGAAGGTGATATAAGGCAGAGAGCTCAAGGTAAGTAACTTCATCTGTTGAGCCAGCCTTGGGCAAGATAGTATTGAACACGATGCGATGAAGTTCATAAAAGTAGGGGGTGAGATGCTTGGCCTTTAGCTTACAAGGACTTACGTTAGGAGCACATAAATCCTCCTTGAATCCTTTAAGGGAAGTATCGCCAACAAATTGAAGTTGACGTGCGTCCACAAGCTTGTCCCACACATCAAGATCCGGGAGAGCAAGAAAGTCTCCCAACTCAGAATCATTGAAGGCAATGTTAATGCCAGCAACCCGGGAATAGATGTGGGTTGCATCGTGAGTCAGATTACAGTAGAACATTTGGATTGCACTATGGTAAATGACAGAATTGGAAGCAACTAGTTCATCCAAACAAAGATCACGAAATAAAGATGCATATTGAGAAAATATTGTAAAATTGATGGGATGGCCCCCAAACACCGGACGAGTCCTAAAATTGCTAAACCATTCATTAGAGGCGTCTAGCGACACAAATAGACGGTCGTCGTATGTGTTAGGGTCATCGGGACACGGCGGATTGAACAACGGATGAATGGGGTGTTGTTCAACAACTTGTTCAATCGGAGGAGGAGGAACCGAAGAGAAAGCTCCCTCATGTCGAGTCCTTCTCCCTCGTTTGGACAAGCGAGATGCCATTTGCAAAGAAAATATGAGAACTTGAAAATGATAGAAGGAGAGAGTTATACCTGAAATTAATACTAAACAGTGGAAGAGAATGTTGAAAAACTCCTTTCCCTTGATTTTGAGAAGAAATGGAGCTTTCTAGATCAAGAACTAGGGTTAGGGTTTGAAAGGAAGAAGGTTGAAGAGGTGGAGAAGAAGGAAATATGGGAGGAAAGAGAAGGAATCCCGAAATAAAATAGGGGTTTGTCTTTGGTCGGATAGAATATTGACCATTGGATCTAAAATGATCCAACGGCAGAGCCAGATCCCGACCCTGGAATCTAGGGACCGAACTCGGCCCGAACTCTGTTAGGGGCAGAGTTCGGCCCGAGTTCTGGATCAGTGGTCCAGAACTAAAGGCAAGCTGAAAAGATAAAAAAAATGATTAAGTGTTGAACAAAAGAGATTTTGAGGATAAAAGATTGATGAAAACAATGAAGTACATAGAGAGGTACACAAAGGTCATAATGAACTTTAGGAAAAATCAATTAGGCAATAATAAATCGGAACTAACCATATAATAAACAAGGAAATATATTGTAATTCAGTATTTCAAATTTGCCATGGGTTAGCTGCAGGGGCCGGATCCCAGCTAGCGATAGTCCTGAGGACTAGTGCACCGTGTCGCTTAGGCTTTTACGCCTTTTTGTCAGAAGGACCCTTTCGGCTTGTACCCATAATAAATTTGTCATAAAAGAATCAAAATATACTCGATATTTACGCAAGTAAGTCTCAACTTATAACTGCTTCATCCAAAATTCCGAGTTTACGACAAAGAAAATTGAAGCGCTCTTCGGATAATGGCTTAGTAAAGAAATCTGCTAGCTGATGATCAGTGTCAATAAATTCTAAGTTAATCGTGCCATTTTGCTGATGATCACACAAAAAGTGGTGTCTGATCTCAATGTGTTTAGTGCGTGAGTGGCAGACAGGGTTCTTAGTCAAATTGGTGGCACTAGTATTGTCACAGAATATAGGAATATGCATGAAAGATAATTTATAGTCTTCAAGGGTTTGCTTCATCCACAGAATTTGTGCACAACAACGCCCAGCTGCTATGTATTCAGCTTCTGTTGTGGATAGTCCGACAGAGTTCTGCTTCTTGCTAAACCATGAGACTAAAGCCTTTCCTAATAAATGACACGTGCCGCTCGTACTTTTGTGGTCGACCTTGCATCCAGTAAAGTCAGCATCAGAGTAACCGATGAGGTCAAATGATGTTGACTTGGGATACCATAGGCCCACTGTAACCGTACCCTTAAGGTATCGAAAGATACGCTTAACCGCGGTCATGTGAGATTCCTTAGGATTTGCTTGATATCTAGCACATAGGCAAACACTAAACATGATATCGGGGCGACTAGCAGTTAAATAAAGTAAGTTGCCTATCATACCTCGATACTTACGTTGATCAACGGGTTTGCCGCTCTCATCTGGTTCGAGTTTGGTTGAAGTAGCCATTGGAGTGCTGATTGGTTTGATGTTGTCAAGATCGAACTTCTTCCGCATGTCCTTGGTATACTTCGATTGACAGATGAAAGTTCCATTAGCCAGTTGTTTTACTTGCAGACCAAGAAAGTAGTTGAGCTCTCCCATCATGCTCATCTCAAATTCCGTCTGCATACACTTGGCAAATTCTTGACAAAGAGTTTCATCAGTAGACCCAAAAATAATATCATCAACATAAATCTGAATTAATAAAATAGTGTCTTTGAAAGATTTTATAAACAGTGTAGTGTCAATTTTCCCTTTTGAAAAACCTTTCTCAAGTAAGAAGCTACTTAGCCTTTCATACCAAGCTCTGGGGGCTTGTTTGAGGCCATAAAGTGCTTTCTTTAGCTTGAACACGTGGTCGGGAAATTTGTGATTTTCAAAGCCAGGAGGTTGTTTCACATAAACTTCCTCCTTAATAAAACCATTCAGGAAAGCACTTTTCACATCCATTTGAAATAATTTAAAGTTTTGAAAATTTGCAAAAGCACAAAGCATCCGAATGGATTCTAGTCTAGCAACAAGAGCATACGTCTCATCGTAGTCGATACCTTCCTCTTGGTTGTATCCTTGAGCTACTAGACGAGCTTTGTTACGTGTGACTGAACCATCTTCATTTACTTTGTTTCTAAAAACCCATTTAGTACCAATTATCGAGTGATTAACCAGTCTAGGAACGAGTTCCCATACTTGGCTTCTCTCGAATTGGTTGAGTTCTTCTTGCATAGCAGAAATCCAAAATTCATCATTAAAAGCTTCAGAAATATTTTTAGGCTCTACTTGTGAAATGAAGGCAGTGCTAGCAACGGAGTCTCTTAGTGATGATCTAGTAGTTACTCCACGTGAAACTTCTCCTATAACTAAATTTTCTGGATGAGAAGGTTTGAAAGAGAATTTCTTAGGCAAACCCTCCAGAGAATTAGTTTCGGTTGAAGTATTCATTGGAGTAGAAGTTGATGGCTCAACGTCATCATCAAGAGTACTTGCTGCACTGTTGTCCTCATCAAAAGTCACATTTGTTGACTCTTCCACAATAAGTGAGCGTTTATTGAAAACTCTATATCCCTTACTCTTGGCGGCATAACCAAGAAAGATACCATCGTCAGCTTTGGCATCAAATTTGCCTAAGTTGTCTTTGGTGTTAAGGATAAAACATCTACAACCAAAAACTTTAAAATAAGATACATTAGGGGTTCTCCCAAACCGAAGCTCATAGGGTGTTTTCTTCGTAATGGGACGAATCAGCACCCTATTCAAAATGTGGCATGCTGTACTAACAGCTTCTGCCCAAAAATATTTCGGAAGTGAAAATTTATTCAACATGACTCTGGCCATATCGCCGAGAGTTCTATTCTTCCGCTCCACAACACCATTTTGTTGAGGAGTTCTAGGACAAGAAAATTAATGATCAAAACCATTTGCATTACAAAAACTTTCAAAATCATAATTTACGAATTCGCCTCCATGATCACTTCGGATTCGAGTAATCATGTAGCCTTTTTCGTTTTGAACTTTCTTTACAAAAATTTTGAAAGCAGAAATAGCATCGCTCTTATTAGCGAGAAAGAAAACCCATGTAAATCTCGAAAAATCATCAACAATAACAAATGCATAAAGTTTGCCTCCAAGGCTAGCTATTCTACTAGGACCAAATAAATCCATATGAAGTAGTTGCAAGGGTCTAGTAGTACTTACAGAGTTGATAGAATGAAATAAGGATTTAGTTGCCTTGTTTAGTTCACATTCGGCACATACCGTGTCCTTTTTGAACGTGATGTCAGGCAATCCTCTCACTAGCTTCTTGGTGGAAAGCCTGGATATAGCATCCATGTTGGCATGACCAAGACGCTGGTGCCAAAGTAGTCGTTCGTCTTTGTGGGCATATAGACATCTACCTGCATTGTTAGTATTTATAGAAAGATAAAAAATGTAGATGTTATCCTCTCTTTTCCCTTCAAAAGCAATGTCTCCTGTTGACCTATCATAGATGTAGCAACTATTTTGTCCAAAGTTAATATCATATCCATGATCAGCAAGATGACTAATGCTGAGCAGGTTATGCTTTAACTCGGTCACTAGGCAGACATCCTTTATTATAGGAGAAGGAGGATGACCAATGATACCATTACCTATTATGTGCCCTTTGAGATTGTTACCGAAGGATACATATCCTTCTCTCTTCATCGATAGTGATGCAAAAAGATTTGCGTCTCCAGTCATATGTCGCGAGCATCCACTATCGAGAATCCACTTACTTTCAGTTGAGGAGGGAAGGTCCACCTACATCAAGAGTAGATGTGACCTTTGGTACCCGAGTTCTTGAGGGTCCTGAAAAGTTAGTCTTTGGGAACCAAGCATATATCCTTTTATCTACAAGTCTTCTAACTCTGCACTGTGGTGAGATGTGCCCATGTAATCCACAATAAGTACAGATAGTATTCTTATTTATACTAGGAGCATGAGAATAATATCTATAAGCAACAGGATGAGGATGGACATGATGTGAAGAGTTAGCATGGTGAAGATGATTATGCATGGAATAAGTGGCATGGTGATGGTGTCTATGAGGCATAGAATGATGGTATTGTCTATGATGTGTGACTTGCTGATATTGTCTAGATGGCATGGCATGATGATTTTGTCTATATGGTATATGAGGACCTTGTCTATATGGCATTGCATGATGATTTTGTCTATATGGCATGGCATGATGATTTTTATGTGTGGAGTGATGTTGATTGTGTCTTTGTGCATGATGAGTGTGTACTGAGTGAGAATTGTTCTTACGTGCACGTGGTTTGTGAAAGTTTGTGTATATAAATGCATGGTTATGTGCTGCATGAGAATGACGTGGTTGACTAGCAGGAGTGGTATTGTGCCCATGTGATTGGGTTTGAGGTTGAACAACCTGTTTACCCAATTTGGTTTCTAATCTTTTAGAAACAGCTTGCAGTTCATCAACCTTAATATTTAAGCCATAAATCTTAGTCATGGAAATCTTGTGTCTACTCTTTTCTTCAGCAAGCAACGTATTGAGAGTAGTGATTTCTTGAGTTTGTTGCTCAATACGTGCTTCAGCATCATGTAAGCTTAATTTAAGCTTGGATACTTCATCAGTGTCATTAGTGGGTGATGTGTTTCTAACATTATCAAGAAGTAAAGAAATTCTTTGTATTTCATCTTCTAGACTTTTGATTTAGTCCTTGGCATGTTTATATTTACCGATGACCTTTTTATGATCATCGAGTAAATCAGTGAAAGCATCGCCAAGTTCATCAAAAGAGAAGTCATCCAGAGTTTCGTTAGATACCTTGTTGGAAGTTGCCATCAGGCACACATTTGCTGTATCTTGAGGAGAGTCCTTTTCTTCCTCAGAGTCACTCGCTTCACTTTCATGCCAAATGCCTGTGTTGGCATATTTCTTTGATGAGTTCCTTTTGTATGGCTTCTCATATCGGTTGCTCTTCTTCAGGAATGGGCAGTCTTTTCGGACATGTCCAGTTTTCTTGCAACCGTAACAAGTTGGTTCTTCTTCATCGTCTTCTTGAGATTCCTTCTTCCTTCGATTGAAGCGAAGGAATTTCCTGAAGTTGCGAACCATGAGAGCTTGGTCTTCATCATCCGAATTATCTTCTTCGGTCTCATCATGATTAGCTCTTCGTTGATGAGCTTTAAGTGCGATCTCCCTGGTCTTCGGAGCAGGCTCTTCGAAGTCCTTGAGGTCAAGCTCGTGAGTCATAAGCTTACCCATCAAGGTCTCCATTGACATTGTTGTGAGATTATTTCCTTCTATGATGGCTGTCACCTTAGGGTTCCAAATCTTTGGTAGCCCTCTGAGCAGCTTACGAATCTTCTCGTGGTTTGAGTACTGCTTTCCAAGCGAAGATAGAGGATTGATGATGTCGAGGAATCTTGTGATCATTTGAGTGATCGTCTCACTTGGCTTCATCTTGAAGGCTTCGTATTCTTGAGTGAGACGGCTTATTTTAGATTCCTTGACCTGTGTGGTTCCTTCATGCGTCACTTCTAGAAGTCTCCATACTTCATGAGCAGTGGTGCATGTAGAGACCCTGTTGAATTCATTCCTGTCTATAGCACAGAATAAAGCATTAATAGCCCTAGCATCTAGACTTGCCTGTTTCTTCTCCTCGACAGAATATTTGTCGTGTGGTTTCTCAATGAGGTCACCATCGACAACTATCCTGGCGGGCTTTTTGTAACCGTCAGTGACGACAGTCCACAGGTCAAAGTCTAGAGACTTAAGATAGAAGCTCATCCTTATTTTCCAATATATGTAGTTAGTCCCATCAAATAGGGGAGGCCTATGAGTGGACTGACCTTCACCATGATTGGAAATCAAGGATTGTGTGGTTGCCATGGATCAGCTCTTAGGATGTTAGTCCTTGTAAAGAGAACAGAGCTCTGATACCAATTGAAGAACAGTTTGGCAACTCTAGAGGGGGGTGAATAGAGTTTATATAGAAAAATAGCCAATTAAAAATAACTCTTTCACCAACAATAAATAATCAGAGTAAAGTACAAAAAATAAATGAAGAGCAGAAGAGCATACGCAAACACAGCGATTTTAACCTGGTTTCCCTCGTGGAGGACTAGTCCAGGCCTGAGAACTCTAGCTCAGGATTAAATCCACTATTTGTGAAATAGTAGTTTACAACCCGTGCCTTTTCTTCAGAAGAGCACGTCAACTTCTAACAGAGGATCGCAGTGGCAATTTGCTTGGAATTGTCCAAGCGACTTCTTCGACTCTTGCACAAGAATCCTAACTGAGAGATGCTGAGCACTCGAGACTTAGGAGGCTTGTGGCTAGTAGATGGGAAGGGTATGGCTTATTGAGCTTATAAGAGAGAAGAGAAGAGAAGATTGGATGGATTGAAATGAGAGAATTCATGCCCTATTTATAGTGTTTTTATAGGCAGAATTCGGCCAGAATTCGGGTAGGAAAATTTAAAAATTTGGCCGTTGGACAACTAGCAACCAGCTATCCCTAAAATTAGGGTTCCTGATTTCTAGGGGACAGAGTTCGGCCCGAACTCTGTGTGGAGACAGAGTTCGGCCCGAACTCTGTCTCCAGAGCACAGAGTGGTTCTAAGGGAACCAGTGGGCAGTTTTTTTTTTTGGTTCAGTGGAGCTTGGGATTTTGGGTAGGTTATAGACTAAGTTCCAAGAGCTCAGCAAGACTCAGAGTACACAAGTCTAGACTCAATAAAATTATAAAATACAGACTCCAGAACATACTGAGAGCCGGAGACTGAGCTGTCATCTGTCTTGAACTGAATGCAGTCATCGTGTGTCGTATTGAATTAATACAAATATTATTTAGTCAATGTAGTCAATATTTGGTTGACTGTGACTTTGTGTCAACAGCTGCTCACTTAACCAGTCCATCCTTAGGACTACATCGTAGTTGGATAGGGGCATCACAAGTAAGGGTGTTAAAAATTGATGGCCTGAGATAGTTATGGGACAGTTACAAGCCTCAGTGATGGGTATGGGTCCACCGCCAGTCATAACTCTACTAATCACCTTGCTAAGTCCCGTATCTAGGTGGTGTGCAGAAATAAACTCTGATGATATAAAACTATACGATGCACCCGAATCAAATAATACTAGAGCAGGATGTGAAAACACATAAATAGAACCAGTAATGACATCAGCGGTAGGTTCCTGCTCTGGTTGCTGCTCATCAGCTGCTAGGGCAAAAGCTTGCCCGGTCTTCTGCTGGTGTTGTCCGAACCATTGCTGCTGAATGGGTAGGGGAGCTCTTTGCTGAGTTGTTCCGGTTCGGTGGACTGACGAGGGGCAGTCCCTCACTTGGTGGGTGGCAGACCCACAGACTAGGCAGTGTCCTAGCCTCTTCCTACATATGTTCGACTGGTGTCCTGGCCTCTTGTAATAATCGCTGACAGAGATCTGCCTCTGAGGCGACTTGTCATTAGTCCTTGCCTGATGGTGTTGCTGCTGGTGGTGCGAAAGCCTGTTGTTGTTGGGCCTCTTCTGGTTACCCTGGAAGTTGCTAGTTCTAGGATACTCCCTCTTGGATCGAGAAGGCTGGCTCTTCTCCACGTCCTGAGCTCGTATCAGGATACTCTCATAAGTCTTGGCGCCACCTGCGATCACAGGGGTACGAATCTCTTCTCTTAATCCATACCTGAATCGTTCAGCGCGATCCTTGGGGTCAGCAACCAGGTTCTGGGCAAAGCGGCTAAGTCGACCGAACTCTGCCGCATATTCGCTGACCGTCATGTTCCCTTGCTTCAGGTCCTGGAACTGTCTTTCCATCTCCCGTATCTCTGATGTTGGGAAAAACTTCCTGCGGAACAGCCTCTTGAAGGTGTCCCAGTCGAGCTGCTTGTCCTGGAGTTGGGGTTCATTCCGATACCAGGTGCTCGCCACATCCTGTAGCTGGAGTCCTACCGCTTCGGTCTTGAGGTCCTCTGGGAGTCGAGCGATGCTCAAGAGACGCTCCATGCTATCTAGCCATTCATCGGCGTAGATGATACCCTCGGTTCCTTTGAAAGGTCGAGGGCCTTGCTTCTTAAAGCTCTCTATATCTCCGACCTTCATGTAATAATACGCCTCTAATCAAAAGAATGGCCTTAATGATATAAATCTTAACTCCTGAATTATGCTTACCTTGGCAGGTCGGGGATCCATTGAAGTGGTTGCTCCTCTCTCAAGGGCAGCCATAGCCACATTGTGGGCATTCTCCATGCCTTCTCTCATGATCGCGGTCTGCTCGCGATGGGCTGCAGCTTGGGCTGCAGTCTGTTCTCGATGAGCTTCTGCTTGAGCTCTCTATGCTTCAAGCACTCCACGTAGCATGCCCGCTAGATCAGTGGGGTCCACGGGCACTAGTGGGGCAGCTGGTGCGGACACTACCGCAGAGATCTGCGGCTCAGCCCGGGGAAGTGTAGGGTTCGCCGCTTGAGAAGTAGTGGCGTAAGCGCCACGGAGTGCTGGAGATTGATGGGGACGGTCGGTCAGCTGCAACGGTGAAGGGTCTGGACGTGCTGGGGGAGATGGGGTATGTTCGGATGATGACACCTCATCGCCAGCAGGAGTGGTCTTTTCCTTGGTCATAATCTGGAAGATTTAGGGTACAGACATAAGCAAGGTATTCTACCAGTCTATAATCAATCAAAAATATTTATTTATATATAATTCAGACCTATGTTGTGACAAATCAATGTTCTAGTGTTCTAATTGTTTCTAGGTATATTTTCCTAAGTTGTTGTTAGGGACCTGCATGGGCCACCACTGAAAACATGTCATGATCCGATCCTAAATAATTGGGTCGAATCGGATCATGCCCAGCCTGCACCGTTGTTGAGACGACGGCAGTAAGCTGTTCCATAAGCATGTAAGCACAACAACAATATCTATATTTGTCATAACTCAATATTCGAGAATTGAAACTTTATTAAACATTTGAAATGAATACAACTGGAATTTAAAAGTACTGAAATAAATATTGAATTCAAATAAACAGATTTTCAAAGAACAACGAAACTGGGAAAAGAAAATCTATCTAAGCATTTGGCTCATCGGCCTCAGTCCCTGCATCCTCCAAAGGGGACTCTGGCAGCACTACGGGGTACAGAACAGGGTCGTAGTAACTGCTGATTAACAGCTCAGCATCCTCAATATCCCCTAAAAATGTATCTCCAGTCAGGAGGGAGCAAAGTACAATTCATGCTAATTTAAACAGTTAAAATAAATAATAGAATTATGCACTTTTAAACAGTTTGAAATAAACAGTTTTCTAGCAGTAAAACAGTGTGATTTTGAATAGGCAATGAATATGACCGGCTTGGGTTGTACAGTAGTATCCTATTGATACGATATGGCTTATCCCCGTGTGAGAGAGGGGTAAGCTAATACAGTTCTAAGTTAACAGTGGATGTGGTCATAAACATTACTCTATTCCCCTAGTACCCAACAGTCAATCAGTCAGTGCTCTCAGAGAGAGTTTCGTGTTTGCATCGTGGTTTAAACTTGCAGTAAAGCGATTATTAAAATAACTGTAAACTAACACAAACTGTACTTGCCTCAAAATGGACTGGACTGGAAAAGGTTGAAGACTTCGAGATGGAATTTAGGATCGTCCTCGAATTCCTACATTCGAGAAATTGATTCAGAATCCAGGGTTACCAAGCTAACTATACTAGTTGAAATCTCTAATTGTGTCCTAATCAATTTTAATCTTTATTTATTAAACACGAACAAAAATGCAATTTTTGGTGCGTTGAATTAATAACGAGGGAAAGATCGTTTAAACTTTGTATTTTGGAAAAACTCGTAGTTTCCAATTTAATTGATTAAAACTTTGTATTTTCGTATTTATACATATAAAACTAAATTTCTTATTTTAATGAGAAATACATGATCGTTGTTTTAATATTACAACTTGTAATTTTAATGTGAGAAAACTTTATTAATTTTAATATGAAAATAATTATCATTAGAATTACGCGTATGCTACAAGAACTCGCAAAACCAAAAAATAGCAGAAAATCCTACGCTACCAAAATACAAGTCACAGAGCCAACAACCAGCTGGGCTTATGCCCATTACAATTTATTTACATAAATTGAAATAAGACGAAATGGTCGTTAGTTCTAAAACTTCCTATAATTTAATTATGAGTAAATTAAATAATAATAAAATAAATTAAATATTTAATGAGTCTCAGATATGGTCAAATCGTCATATTGGCTAATGTCTCAACGTCCGGGCGAAGCCGGTTTCGTTTGCACTTAGCCTGGGCCCATTGACCAATACGGTCGTCGCCCAAAATCCAAAATATTAATATTTTTCCGAAATCCATTTTAAAATCATTTTTAAAATATAATTAAATTTTAAGGAAAATCCGGCAGCATTTCTTCTAATTTTGGTCAACCCAAAAACTGGGAAAAGTGTGCCAATATTTTCCTACAAATCCCAAACCAGGGAATCCCAAAATACATATATAAAAATAACCACAAACATTCCAAATATTAATTCGGAACGACCCGAAACGAATTCGGGAATCCGAAACCAAATTAACCAGAAAACCATTTCCGAAAGTTCCGAAACTACGACGTCGCTAAAAACTGAATTCCCGGGAGGGAATCGGGGACCAATCTCATCACAGACCAAAAGAAAATGGGACGGGACAGGGGTTATACCTTGGGTTGCTCGGCTAGAGCTCTCAGATGCAAAATTATAGAAATAAAGGAATCTGAACTGCAACGGAAAACCCGAGACTCTGCCGGACAGGAGCTGGAAAATCTCGATACAGCGCTGGGCTCGGATCCGCGGAACTGCGGGTCACCGGGAAGTGGGACATACTTGAAGTCCGGCTAGGGCACGTCCGAACTCGAAAAAACCAGGGAGAAGGCGGGGTGGTTCGCTGGCACGACGAAGCTCGACGTTGGCCGGGAGGGGCTGCCATGGGCGGAGGTGGCCTGCCGGAAAATGCGCGTACGGGGCGCGGGGAGACGCCGCGGGGGGCCGGGCTGCGGTGGCGCACCGGGGGCCGGAGGTCCGGGGCGCAGCGAGGCGCTGAGGGTCGGGGCCGACGGGAGCTCGGCGGGGGCGTTGGTGTGCTCAGGTCGGGGAGCTCGGGATGCTCGGGAGGGGGTGCTGGAGGGGTTTGGGGGGAGATGGGTTGAGTGGAGAGTGAAGAGGTATGCTGCTCTTGTGAGCGGGAGAATAGATTATTAGAGGGGAGTTGGTAGTGTTGCTCTTGAGAGGTGGTGAAATAAGTAGGGGAGTGGGAGTTGAGGGAAAGGTGCTGTGGTGTGTGGAGTTCGTGGGGAAAATGTGATGATATAAGTAGAGAAGTGTTTGCATTGTGTGGAGGAGAGTGATCCAAGCTCGAGAGAAAAGAGAGAAAAAGCCCGGTCGTGGAGACCAGGCCAAAGTGTCATTATATTTATTATTTTTTTTTAAAGAAAGAACTCAGAATTTTAATTAAAAGAGATGGGTTCCAAAACGGGTCTGGGTTCGGAAATCGGGTCCGGGCTTGGGTCAGGTCAGCAAACAAGAATCCAACTTTAATATTTTGAAATTATTTTTTTTAAAACCCATAAATACTACTATAATGATAATAACAATATTATAATATTAATATTAATTCATACAACAAAACTGGGTTTCACACATTCGATAGGGATTGTCTAAGATACGCACACGACATGAGTTAGGGAACGATAGGATGACCTACACTCAGGAAGTCTCGAGGACGAGACTTGTTTTGAGTGGTGTATTATGTAATGACCCGCTCCGCCCTAGCGGAACGCCGATTCAAACGGCAAGTGCAACGACTCAAACGAGCCGTCGACCCGAAGAGTTGGCATCGACCTGATGAAGAATCGATGCAAGACTTACATTGGCCTATCGAAGATGAATCCAGACTTAGACTTTCAAAGGCGCGCTCGGAGTATCGCTCGGCCGATACGAACATCGCTAAGGTGGGTGGCTCCGATGAACCCGTCTGTGCTTAGCCTAGACACATAACAATACGGATACTATCGCTAGAATCGCTAGGCGATAACACTGTACATACTAATAAATGACTCAATGCACCTAGATAAGGAAATAATCACATCTTGTATGCTTGTATAGAATATAGAAAAGAACTTAAAAAATGTGAGAACTCTCGCACCGCACTCCGCGCTCGTGCTAAGGCACAAGCTTACATTTCAAGTTCCTTAAGCGTTCAACAATGAAACAATGAATGGTTTACAACAATGAAACGGAAGACTATCAGCATAGTCATTCCGAGTAGAATATAGCAACATTGGAAGACTTCGGGACCGATGGGTCGCCAAGGCGACTCTCGTACGGAGAGTTGCATAATGTATGAATGAATAAGAGAATAAATGAATGAATATGAGAATGAATGAATATGCGAATGAATCAATGAACCAACGAACAAGTGAAAGAAAGAATGAATAAGATAAGAAAGAAAGGAATGGTTAGCGACAGGTATGATGGAGGCGTGCAACGGGGCTCGCTACCCGCGCTGCAAAGACGTCATCGCCAACCTGGTCGATAACACATTATGGCTCAGAGACAGGCTATGGCTCAAAGACAGTCGTTAAGTTAAAATGACAAGACAATACGAAATGGTCGTGGACGGACTCGTGCACGAGTGAATCAATTCCAAGGCAACGAACGACGATGTCGTGGCCGGCCTAGACGGAATCATGGCCTACGGGCGGACAGGTATGCGGGCTTGGGCACATAACCAAACGTAGGGCCGGTACTTCAATAGTCTATCAAGGTGTACTAGCCATCACGCTTGATAGATGAGAATACCATAAGTAAATGTCCAGATGGCTCACATAGCCAGCGACCAGTACATATAGATTAAGTGGACTTTGCTGATGGCAATCTACGTGCAAGTCCTTACATTGAAACAAGTAGTCTAAATTAACTGAACAAGGCACTTTCTGAACAGGCTTGAATATAACACACCAAATGATCGAGAGTACTTCGTGCAAATGAGTTAGAAAACACGCCTACGACGTGCCAGGACCTGAGCCAGGGACACGCCCTTGACTTTGAATGTTTACGTGAATTTCGTTAAGTTGATATATACGAATTATTGTCTAACTTGGTTTACTTTGGACAGAGAAGGCCGGACGGTAAGTATGGGTAAGTCATGCATGTATTTTCATGCAAACACTTGAATTCGGCAACACGAGATAGGTTATGAAATACGCCATGAAACTGATCCTAAGGTAAGATTAGAAAGACAATAAATGATAGACGGAGCATAAAAGTAAATAGAACATGTTTGGTAATGATAGCATTGTGGACGAGCTAGCCTCTCCACCAGTGTATAACAATGTACTGATAACCCTATAGTTTGCTTGCAGGATACAGGAGACGCCATCGGGTGCGGAGCTTCCCTCGAACGTGCCAAGGCACGGAGCTAACTCTGGAGCCTTGGAGTATTGCAAGGAGCTGAAGCACCCTATACAGGACATAATGTATCGGAATATCGCCATGAATCATTCCATGTTGTAAGCCACTTGGCATGCCTTTTATGTTTCAGAGAGAGAGAGCTTGAGCGATTTGTAATCTCGGCCTAGCGCCGCTTGTAAACTTCTTGAATGTCAATAAAGAGTTTGAATTCGCTTCAATTTATGTTCATTTACTTTCCGCTGCAAATGGGGACACTCTGTGCGACTCTGTGGCCTAGCTCAAATCGGCCATTTCTGGGATTAGCCTTGCACGGGTGCAACCTAGGCCCATGCGATATCATGCCTTAGCGAGGACGATCGCTCCTACAGGAGCGGGGCATGACATTTTGGACAAAATTTGATGTAATGTCCGGAGTCACCACAGTTGTGGCACACACCACTCACAAATGGAGGCTGAGTGAAGGCAGCAAGGGCAGACTTGTCAACCGTGACTTGGTCCCCCTGGAAGGAGCCCTTGTTGGGCATCAACTTCAATCGAGCTTCTTTCTGTGTCATGACCGCTATAGCTTCCTCCAAGGCTGGAAGTGTGGATTGGGACAGGAGAATATTCCTTCTCTGTTCAAACACAGGATTGAGCCCCTTCAGGAACTTCATCATTCGCTGTCGCAAAATACAAGCCAGGAACGTCTGAAAATACTTCGCAAACGCCGGTTTGACTTGTGCATCTTCCATCCCAAGAGGATCATAGTGATCCAATCAGACCAGTACTTCTTCAACAGGGCCGCGTATTCATAGATGGTACGATCGTCTTGGGCCACCCTATTAAGTTCATCCTGAAGTTGGAAGACCCGCATAGGGTTGTCCGAGCCTGAGTACATATCCTTCAAAGTTTGCCATATATCAGCGGCAACCTCCATCACCTCGACATTGTCCGACTCCTGGTCGGTCAAGAAGGCTGTCAACCACCCAGCTACGACGTTGTTGACAATATCCCAGATAGCAAACTCCTTTGAGGAGGGATCGGATGGCGCATTCGTTTGGCCATTGACATAGCCAACCAAGCCACGTCCTTTCAGCGTCCGTATCGCCTGCCTCGACCATTTCAAGTAGTTGAACGTTCCTTCCAACTTTATCTCCAGCTTTTCCAACTTCTCCATTTTGTAGGGTGACGGGTCCACATCAGTATGGGTCACCCGTGGGGTTGCCTCGGTTAATCTCTTTGATAAGATCTCATCAACCAGGGCCTTCATCTCTTCTGCCGTCAGTTTACCACTGATAGAATCCACGGCGTCTTCAACTGTGAGTAGGAAGGTCTTATTGTATCCCTAGTCGTCTTCCTCGTCATCGTCTGCTAACTGCAGGGTGTCCTGATCTCGGGTGTCTATGTCATCAACTATAGAGACCAGAAAGGAACAACATGTAGCCTCCTCACACAAATTCTTCAGGTATACGAGCAATTAGAACCGTGTCATGATAACGAAGGTAGATAGTGCAAGCATAACCAATTGGACCATGACTTCGTGCATGATCGATATTTCCAGAACTCCGAGTAGGAGCTGTGCAAAAATAACGAACTTTTGCAAGCACTTCCATAGAAGGTGCAAAAAAACAAAAAATTGGGGTGCTACACAGCAGTTTCGGGGGGGGCAGGTCCGGGGGTGCTGCACAGCAGGTCCGGAGGGGGCAGGTGGGTGGGGGGCTGCTGGAATAGTAGATCGGGGGACTGGCGTCAGGGAGGGAGGGGTAGTCTGGGGCGCTGTAACGCAGGTCCGGGGGGGAGAAGGAGCTAGAATAGTGGATCGAGGGGTGGCGTCAGGGAGGGAGGTCAGGTCCGGGGCGCTGCACCGCAGGTCCGGGGGGAAGGAGATAGAATAGTAGATGGGGGGTTTGGGGGGGGGGCTGGCGTCAGGGAGAATTTTTTTGGGAACTTGGCTCTGATACCAAGTTGAAATGAGTAGAATTTCTCAGATGATTTTATTGATGGGCACCTGCCACTACTTATAGAGAGTACACCTCCTCTTCACAATACAACTTCCGAAGTGGGACTAAAGTCCCTTATTAGTTCTCAACATAATTGAATATAACTGCTACGTCTGGACCACAATTAGGATTTATTCAGCATTTGAAGGCTTGGAGCTCCTTAATGCAATTTTGAGACTCATTTTTTTCTTATCTCTAACTTTTTTTCTCAAGTGACAAGGTGCCATTAGTAGGATGAGTGTTTCTGCACATTTGTATTTGACGCACATCCAGCGAATTTTTATAGCCATCACTAACCGTTTATGTGGAGGTTTAAATAGCCTATGTTGCAGAGATAATGAAGAGTAATTCAGCTAAGTAGAATGATGAAAAGAGTGTCTATTATATTTTCCTATGAATTAATTCGTTCAAATATGACAATAGGTAAAGGGAGAATTTTTTTTGAAAACGTTAATTCATTAACTCTAAAATTAATTCAAAAACTAATAATATATTCAATATAGACATACTAAATTTTCATACAAAATTACTAAGCCAATTAAGAGTTGTGATATTTCCAATTTGAGTAAATTCTGAATAGATCAAAAAATGAAAGGTTGTATTGCAAGAATTATAATTAATTCTATAAAAACAATTTTAATGATCTACTTTCATATTCTACTAGCTCTAGATGTTAGGTTTCCTAATAAATTTGACTCATTTAAAATGAAGGTCACTCGCACCACAAGTCATATTGGACTATTTTTCTGGTAAAACGACGATCATTCACGTGTAGGATGTAGCTAGTCTCATTGAAGGTGTCACGTCCTAGTCCAAAAATACATAGGACTAGGATATTTAAACATGCCAGCTACGCATCAAATGGACTCTAACCCGACTCTAATACGTATACGCTATCCAGTTGGTTCAACTATTTATAAAACTCCAATAATACATATTTGTCTCAATCAACAAAAAGAATAAATATAATAAGAGTGAAAAATATGTAATACAGTTGGACGCCCTGTAATACACGTTTTTGAACAAGCTTAAGAGAAGAATAAGATTGCAAACACTAGGCTAACCGCAGAATGAAGCAACGAAAATAAAATATATCGATAGAGAAAATATGATAAATATATCAACTAGATATACCTGAAATCCTGAAAATACAATCATTAATCATCCATCTAGTCTATAAAGCAAACTCTGCAATAACCTAGAGAGATCACTAGGTCCTCTGAAGAGACGTAACAAGATACATAATATACATGCCGAATGTACAATAAATAAACATGCAAGATAGACAATAAAATAAACGCAAGGAATCAACACAACGAAGATGGTGGCATGACGTAGAGAAGCATAATACTAGATGTGGCCAATAAGTAAATTACGGTGACCGCAGTTCAGTGAGGTGCTAACGGTCCTATATATAGTAGCTAAGGCAAGATCTCTTAATCTATAGTAAGTCTCTATCATAGCCCAAGGCAAGGACTCCCGAGTCGAGAGTGGTCAATGTAGCCAAACCTAGTATCAATCCTAAAGGATAAAAGGGTCAAGACAAGTCCAAGTAACGAGTTCAAAATCAAGTCAACTTAGAACAATACGATAATCTGAACAAGTATAGGGTAGCATGGATCAAATATGTGACAAGAACAAAAGATAAGTAGCATATATGGAATAATTAAATAAGCATCATGAAGCATGTACAAGAAATCATATGATAACACAAGACGCATGGACATAATCAAGCAAAAATAAACATGCCTAAGTATTGTACAAGTAGGCAAAATATATTTGCCTTATTTTGTTCTCCATTAGGTATTACTGCTGAGAGCTTTATATTACATAACAATTATGCTATTTGGCTCCCAAAATATTTGGGTGATGCCATCTCCCATTATGTGGCATCTGACATGGCAGCTGACATAACAGCTGACATGGCAAATTTTAAACCAAAAAATTAATTACCCAATTTTTTTTAATGTTAATGTTAATGGTAATTGTAATGTTAATGTTAATGCTAATATTAATATTAACGTTAATGTTAATATTAAATTTAATATTAATATTTATGTTAATGTTAATTTTAATGTTAAGGTTAATCTTAATGTTAATTATCATGTTAATTAAATGTTAGTTTAATATCAATTTTAATTTTAATATTAATTTAACGTTAAATTTTGCTATGTCAGTAACCATGTCATATGCCACATAATAGGAGATGTTATCACCCAAATTTTTGGGAGCCAAATAGCATTTTTGATTACATAATCCACGATTTCTATAATTTCTATCTAATTGAATCCCATGGTACCACATAACACAAACAAGGCAATAATCAATACCTAATAACTCATGATAGACAGACTCTATGTTTTACAGGGCTTAAATCTACTTTTGGGATTTCTATATTGTCTATTAGGATTCTTACACATTGTCAAAGTATTTATATAAATTCTGAGGATATAGATTTATGTTACCATATCCCCAAGATATACCTACTTTTTCCCAGCACGTAATTCTCACAAATATAGGTCATTATATTTTCCTATGAATTAATTCGTTCAAACAAGACAATAGGTTAATAACAATTATTTCTCCTAAACCGTTAATCCAATAACTATAAAAATTAATAAAAAAACTAATAATATATTCATTATAGACATACTAAAATTTTATATATAATAAGCCAACTGGGAGTTATGACCTTTTCAATTTGAGAAAATTATGAATATATCAAAATAGAAAATGTTGTATTGCGAGAATTATAATAAATTCTAGAAAATTTATTCTAATGATCTAATTTCATACTCTAGTAGCCCTAGATGTTATGAGTTTCGAAATTAGTTGTAGTATCTGTGGTTTTTGACCGTACTTCTAGATTTTTTTGGTTTCAGATATTTAATGAATTTAGGCATGGCTTTATGTATTTTTATGCACTGTACTTATACTAGAAAAATACAACAACAAGAAAGCTTTTATCCCAAATTTTTAGGGTCATACCATTTGAATCTTTTTCTTCCATAGTATTTTAAAGCACTTTTTATCGAATATAATATGATTAGCAAAGACCATATTACCATAGTCTATAACCCAATTCAGGCTTTTTCTACTAACTTAATCCTTACTATAATCTAAGCCTTACATAACCTGCTATATATCAATAGAGGGGAAAGAAAAACCATATCATTACTTTCCTCTCTCTTCTTTCCCTATCATAGACGAGCAACTATAGCCTAGGTGGCATCACCTGTAGTGGTAAAAAAGAATATAAATAAGTAATTAGATATCGACTGATATCTACATGTATCAGTTAATATCTGACTAGTACCAACACTACTTGGTCAATCCTGTAGTTTTAGTTTGGTTTTGGTTCGGGTACCTAAATTTCTATAAGATAGGATAGATATATATCGACTACCGCAGATAGCATAGACTAGGAAATATTCCTAAGAAATACTTATTTCTGCAAAACTAGGAATTTATTACAATTGAATATAACTGATTCGTCTGGACCAAAACTAGGAATTTATTCAGCATTTGAAGGCTTGGAGCTCCTAAATGCAATTTCCAGATCATTTTTTCTTACCTCTAACTTTTTTCTCAAGTGATAAGGTGCCATTAGTGGGATGAGTGTTTCTGCATATTTGTATTTGACGCACATCCAGCGAATTATTATAGCCATCACTAACCATTTACGTGGAGGTTTAAATAGCCTATGTTGCAGAGACAACGAAGAGTAATTCAACTAAGTTGAATGATGAAAGGAGTGTCCATTATATTTTCCTATGAATTAATACGTTCAAATAGGACAATAGGTAAAGGGAGAAAAATTCTCCGAAGACGTTAATTCATTAACTCTAAAAATTAATTCAAAAACTAATAATATATTCAATATAAACATACTAAATTTTCATACGAAATTACTAAGCCAATTAAGAGTTGTGATATTTCCAATTTGAGTAAATTATGAATAGATCAAAAAAAATGAAATGTTGTATTGCAAGAATTATAATTAATTCTAGAAAAACTATTTTAATGATCTACTTTCATATTCTACTAGCCCTAGATGTTAGGTTTCCTACAAAATTTGACAAATTTAAAAATCATAAATAATTTAGGAGATATTACAACATTCTTAGGAACATATATTGTTGAAACAGATATTTTTGCACAAATTATTTCATGGGACAAACGATGTCTATTTGGGGTCGGGGATATGTTTTAGAAAGCTAAGGAGGAGAATAACATACCTATAAAGTTTTATAATTAAATTCATTCATTTAGTCCCTCAAAAGGTCTCGCAAAATGAAATTCTTCATTTGGCTACTGCTAAAATCTTCTCCAAAAAGAACAACCAATCCTAAAATTAAATGTCTTTATATAAGGAAGGGGAAGGTACAATTCGGATAAAACTTGTGTTTGACCCATGGGCCTCCCATGTGGGTGCCGATTTGGATGACTTTTTGGGTTTGGTTGTTCCTATTTGAAAGGAAGGATTGGTTTGGGTATATAATATATATATATATATATATTATATATAATATATAGATATAATATATATATATATATATATATATTGAAACTCATATATATATGAGTATATATATGGTAACTCAAATATATGAGTATATATATACACATCATTTTAGGAGCTTTAACTTTTGAATATAAAGTGTTGTTTTCACATGTATTTTTATAATGTTTTATAACAAAGGTTGTAGAAGAGCCCCACCCACCCCCCCCCCCCCCCCCCCCCCCTCCCCCTTTTTACAATTTTCAGGATGTGTTGTAGATAAAACATTATAAAAGTATTTTTTTTTGTAGTGTAAGATTTGAAGATTGATATATATATATATATATATATATATATATATATATATATAATATATATATATCTATATAGACACCACACACACACACACACACACACACATATATATATTTTTTTTTTATTTTTGTTTGTGTGTGTGTGTGTGTGTGTGTGGTGTGTGTGTGTGTATATATATATATATATATATATATATATATATATATATATATATATATATTATATAATATATATCTATGTGTGTGTGTGTGTGTGTGTATAATATATATATATATATATATATATATATATATATCTTATATATATATATATATATATATTAGGAACTTAAATATATGAGTATATACATGAATACTTAAAATATATGGTAGTACATTTATGGAAACTTGAAGATATGAGTATATCTATGTACATATCATTGATATATGGGATATAAAAGCATTTGGTTTAGATTGGATTTAAATAACAAGGTGGTATATGTAAATTGGAAGCGAATATATATATATATTATATATATAATATATATATCTATATATATATATATATATATATATATTATATATGTTTGAAGGGAAACTAGAATTGTAGAATAGTATCTTTTTTCTCCTCATTCATCATATGGCAAGGGCCATATATAGATATAAGGGGCAACCATGGGTCATGAGTTACATAACCCAAGGGTCATGAGTACATGATCCCAAGGGTCATGTGTAACTCATGACATAATGGTGAATAGATAAGGGCTTCATAACACTCCTCCTTATTCATCCATTTCCTTGGATCCACTTATGAAATACTTCAGGATTCAATAAGCTAATGGGGTGGATACTGCTGGATCCAGAGTAAAACTTAGTTTGCTCATTAAAACCTTGGCTGTGTGAAAACCCAGTGGGAAAAAACCATCAGTCCTAAGGAAAAAGAGTACAATCCTATAGTTTACTCCCCCTGATCTATACAAGCTTCAGGCTTGCAGGTCTTTAGTTGCCTCATCCCTATTCCTCTTACAAGCTTTACAAAAGTACAGTGGCAGTGTTTTGGTAAACAAATCTGCTAAGTTATTACAAGATTGAATTTGTTGTACTTTGACTTGTCCCTTTCTTGAAGGTCGTACGTCCAGAAGAATTTGGGGGATATGTGCTTCGTCTTGTCACTCTTCATGTATCCTTTCTGAAGTTGAGCTACGCATGCTGTATTATCTTCAAAAAGGGTAGTAGGCTCAAGTTCACTAGTCTTCAGGCCAGTAGATGCCAAAATGTGCTGAATGACGGAGCGAAGCCAAACATACTCCTTGCTTGTTTCATGGATTGCCAGGAGTTCAGAATGGTTGGATGAGATAGCCACCTGGTCTGTTTGACGGACCTCCAGGAGATAGTTGTACCATCGAAAGTAAACACAAATCTAGTTTGTGATTTCTCTGTGTGGGGACCTGATCTATAACCTGATCTAAATAACCAAGTAAAGTGGAAGACCACTATTCGGGTAATATAGTCCTAGGTCTATAGACCCTTGGAGGTAGCGAAGAAGATGCTTCACTCCATTCCAGTGGCGCTTTGTGGGCGCTGTACTGTATCTGGCTAATAAGTTAACTGAAACGCTTATCAGGATGCGTACAGTTAGCCAGATAGAGTAGTGCCCCAATGGCACTTAGGTAAGGTACTTCAGGACCTAATGATTCCTCCCCCTTCCAGTGGACGGAAAGGGTCCTTCTTTACGTCATGATCGAACGACCTTGGTTGTACTAAGGGGATGGCATTTATCCATGTGGAATGTTTAAGTAATCTTCGTGTATATGTAGATTGGTGTAACAGGTACCACCCTTTAGGTGTTCGATCTGTAAGCCAAGACAATACTTTGTTTTCCCTAGGTCTTTCATTCAAAGTGTCTTAAGGCTTTCAGATATCTCAGTGATCTCTGCAGGAGATCCAATGAGATTTAAGTCCTCGACATAAACGACGACTATAACAAATTTGTTCCCGATCTTTTATAAAGATACACGGGCAGACTTATCATTAGTAAATCCTTACGTAGCAAGAAACTCACTTAGTCTGTTATACCACATTTTTCCTGATTGTTTATGACCGTACAATGATCTTTGTAACCTACAGAATAGATGTCCGAGGTCTATCTGTTTTCTCTGGTGAAATTTTATATCCTTCAGGGAGTTTCATATAGATATATTTATCTATATTGCCATAAAGATATGCAGTCACAACGTCCATGAGCTGCATTTCTAGGCTTTTCAGAGAAGAGAGGCTGATCCGGAATCTAAAGGTATTCCCATCCATGACCGGAGAATATGTTTCTTCATAATCTATCTGGTTTCTGGGAGAAACCTTGTGCTACAAGGCGTGCTTTGTAGCGCACAACTATGTTGTGTTCATTTCTTTTTCTTGTGAAGATCCATTTATATCCCACAGGTTTTACACCTTCAGGTGTTTGGACTACAGGTCCAAAGACTTCGCGTTTCAAGAGTGAGTCCAGCTACTCCTATTGCCTCGTTCCACTTTGGCCAATCGTCTCTACGTTACATTCTGCTAGAGACCGTGGATCGATGTCATCGTCATTTTAGGACGTGAACGGCAATATTGAACGAAAAATCGTCGTCGACGACTGTGCTTTTTCTGTTCAGTACCTCCCAGTACGTACATAATTTAATGATATTTCTCCTATTTGTTCCTCTTCGGGGAAACTAGGAGGGGAGAGGTAGCTGATCTGAGCTCAGCATCCTGTATTGGGATCTTCTTAATTTCTCCAGGGTTTTTCTTTTACGAGGGACTTTGTCTCTAGAACCTGGTGGACGTCCTCTTTTTAATTGAGGTATTGCCATTTTGCTGCGGTGGATTGCATCATCTTGGGGATGTCAATCCTAGCTGGCGTGTTGGCAGCAGGGACGTGTGATCTGACAATCTTTGGTTGTCAGTAAAGTATCCGAAAGTAGATGTACAGTGTTCTGAAGATGTAATATCTTCAGGATCATCTTCACATTGATTGTACGTGGATCAAATGAGACAAAGTTTTTGTGTCCAAGAAATTGTCTTAGAAGCTTCTGGCTTCTTAGACTGTGTTCCCAGTTTAGGAAATAATCCTTCATCAAACTCACAGTCATCAAGACGGCCTTAAATACGTCACCGTCAGGGGTTCTAGGTATCTAATTATAGAGGGTGAGTCAAACCCAACATAGATACCTAATCGACGTGTGGACCATTTTGGTCCTCTGTGGGGGAGCAATGGGGACGTAAACAGCACAACCAAAAACTCTCAATGTGAGATTTAGAGGTGAACCATAAGCGAGCTGCATCGGAGATAGAATATGACCTCCAGAAGGCCGTATTCTAATAAGTGATGCGGCATGCATATAGCATGACCCCAAGCTTCCACAGTCAACTGTGACTGCATCAACAATGGACGAGCAATCCATTGTAATCTCTTAATAAAAGATTCTGCTAACCCGTTCGGTGTGAACATGAGCTACAGGATGTTCAACTTCGATGCCAGTTGCTGGCAATAGTCTTGAAAAACTGTGAAGTAAATTCACCCGCATTATCAAGTCTTAATTTTTTGATATGGTTATCGGGGAAATGAGCCCGCAACTTAATTATTTGTGCCAATAGCGAAAAAGCTAAGTTGCGGGTGGACAAAAGGCACACATAAGACCATTTAGTAGATGCATCTATAAGTACCATAAAGTACCTAAATGGAACCACTTGCGGGGTGAATAGGTCCGCAAATGTCTCCATGAATTCTCTAAGAAGCTAGGAGACTCTAGTCCCACTTTCAAAGGGATGGTCTCGTTATAAGTTTGCCTTGAAAACAAGGTAGACACGAGTAATCATACTTCTGAAGAATCTCAGGTTCTGCAGGTTGTGTCCACTGGATGGCTCATGATTCGTTCATCATAGCTGATCCTGGGTGACCCAGTCTATATGCCAAAGTTTAAATTTTGGCGATGAATGCACTTTGGTGCACAATCATGTAGCTTATGTGATTGAATATGAGTATGATAGAGACCGACGGGAGTCCCTTGAATCGTTCTAAGATAGTATTTGAACCATCTTTAGAGAGTAACATACAGATATTCTGTCTCATTTATTCATTTGTTTCTAAGTGATATCCGTTTAAACGAATGTCCTTGAAACTTATGAGGTTCCTATTTGATTTAGGAGAGAATAGTGCATCTTTTATTATTAGTCTTGTTTTATTTGTGAGCAATATAATGCTTCACCAGATCCTTCTATATGTTTGATAGTCCTGATATCGTAATAACGGGACCGTCATAATCATATAAGCTATAAAAATAGCTTTTTCTCGAAGTTGTGTGCGTCGAGGCGCTGTCCACAAGGCATTCACACTTCATCTATAGATCTATGAAAAAACAACAACAAAACTATCGTAATTAAAACAACGGTTTGAAATACAATTTTGTTTTAAAAAAATTCTCTTATATCGATCGACGGGCCGATATAGAGAGGTCAATAAGTTGCTTGCAAAAATGCATAATTATAATACAATTTGAAAAAAAATAATATTCGGTCAACCCCTTTCAGTAGCTCTACGTGAATATGACCAGGCGGGAAAATGAGGGATGAGGGTCATCGGGGACCTCTTAAGAACCAAGTCCCAAGTTCTTTCTGACATCATACCCAAATAGGTGAGCCTATTCGGAGCGACTTCGTAAAATTTTCTTTGTCAAATGTAAGAATAAATATCATTTTCAAGAAATTCACACTTTCGCAAAACTGTGCAAAATAGGTGACAATTTAGTGCGTGCTCAAAATGAGCGATGCCTTTGAAAAATTATTAGCCAAAAAAATTATTTGGGAGACCCAAATATGGCGGTGCCAGAATTTGTTTATATAGTCAAGACAATTTTTCAAGATTTTCGTTATTACGTAAAAAAAACGTACAACATAAACAGGCAATAAACACAAAAGAATTGATGCCTAAGCAAGCAGCACAAAAAAAAAAATGTCAACTATTTTTCCGAGTCTAATGAAGCGACGCCAAAAAAATAGGAGAAAAAAAATACAATTTTATTATTCATCTGTTACATGATTTCATGAGTAACATAAAAAATTGCTACAAAGGCGCTCGTCGGGGCGCAGAAGCCACGGAGGCGATCAATCATCATTACCAAAAAAAATGTTAGCATTTAAAAATAGCTCTCCAAATCCCAGACACAAGAAGGAAGGAGGAATAATGTAACAATAGCTAAAATGGGGAAGTGGTCTAAAGGGCTAGTTTAAGCTTCTGGTCGATAGGTCCTCGGTTCAAAACCCACTTGAGACAAATATGTATATATTTTTTCTCTTTGAAACAAGATTAGTATTACCAACAGTAAAGGCAAACAGCAAAGTTTAGCAAGTAATGTAGAATTGGACAAAAGAAAAAAAATGTTTGTTTCCTCTTTTTCTTTATCAAATAGTCTGCTGTAACAAAAAAAATATTCTTTAATACTATAGTTACTTGTTTTAACAAAACATATTCTTCCAAAAAATTAGTCCAAAAATTTCTTTATGAATTTTTTTTCATTTGACACAAGTATAGATAATTCATAACAGATACTCTTATATACGAGTATATGACAAAATAGTACCTTGAAGAAAGTAAAACCAAGAGAAAATCTTAAACTCCTTAATTTTTTTCTGAAGCAAACTTTGTTTGAGAAGATCATGGACAGTGATACGAAATAAGGATGAAGGACAAAGTAAAACAAGAAAAATAATCTAGACTTTGTCTCTATTCTAATTGTATAGTCCAAGGACTAATACTTGTATATGAATATACCATAACAATTTCCATTGATGTTCATTCTGAAATATTTAACATAAAATGAGTCACAGTTGAATCTTATTTTCTTGAAGAAAATGATAAGAGCAATGGTATGTAAATACGATAAGTTTAGTAGCAATTTACCATGTATTGCATCGATTTGCACAAATTGTCACTGGAGCTAATATTTTTGAATTGCACAAATAAACTTTGAAGAGGCAATTTACTTTCTCAGTTTCAACAACAGTGTTTAAAAATTACCTTCTTATCGTACGGTGGAAGGCGGTAAAAAAAAACACAACAACGGTATGTCGGATCTCGGCGTTGCACGAGCTTCGTGCTGATAACGTGTTTGAAGGGAAACTAGAATTGTAGAATAGTTCTTTTTTCTCCTCATTTCATCATATGGCAAGGGCCATATATATAGATAAGGGGCAACCCAAGGGTCATGAGTACATGATCCCATAGGTCATGTGTAACTCATGACATAATGGTGAATAGATAAGGGTTTCAAACAATATATATAAATATATATATAATATATATCTATTATATATATATATATATAATATATATATATCTATATATATATATATAATATATGGGTGTCCGGTCATCCGTGCACAAGCCGTGGCCACTGCCCACCCAGCCGGCTTGTGCGGGAGGGGGGCTCGATCC
>JANAVB010044504.1:0-15044 GCA_029216955.1 Iris pallida | reverse complement strand
TTCCTGTAGCCGTCCGACTCGTAGTGCGGTACGCCCATGAGCATTCGCCCAACTTTTCATTCCAGTAGTGTTTGTTTGAAGACACAAACTTTTAGAGAAGCTTGATTATGGTCTTGTTAAAAGCTTCAGCCAGACCATTAGTCGATGGGTTGTATGCCGTTGAAGCCACGTTCTGAATGATTCTTGTCATAGACTCGATAGAAAGCATGGCTTGCGAACTGCGGACCATTGTCATGAATAATCCTCCGGGGCAGTCCAAAATGGTAGATGACATGATATTTATGAAACTAATCATGTTTGATGTCTTTACCTCTGTCAGCAGAACAACTTCCACCCACTTGGAGAAGTAGTTGATGATTGCAAGTACAAACCGGTATCCCCTAGACGATGGCGGGGTAATTGGGCCAATGATGTCCATTCCCCATGCTTCAAATGGCCAAGAGGCCACTATGGGTACAAGAATTCGGATGGCAGATATATAAAGTTTGTGTGGATCTGACAAGCCTTACACTTCTTTGTATAATCGATAGCGTCTGCTACCATCGTAGGCCAGTAATAGCCCATCCGACGGAGACGGTCCTGCAACTTCGGGCCAAGTTGGTGGCCCCATAAATGCCATCGTGAGCCTCACGTAGGGCTTCCTTGTCTTCTGCTTTTGACAGGCATCTTAACAGTAGCTAGTCGTAGGATCGTCGATATAGCATTTTTTTTTTGTATCATAGAAGAATCTGAGAGAACGACTTCTGATTGAAGTTGCTTCTTTCAGATTCTCAGGCAGGATTCCGTAGACTACAAAATCGATGAACGGGAATCTCCAGTATTGTACGTCATTTGTTATCTAGGCAGACTAACTCGTACCCAATTGAACGTTGTTTTTTGGGACAGACCAGCTCATGGCCTATCATGTCGACTAGATGATGAACATGATTTGGAACCGCCAAAGAAGCGGCGAGGCCTGCTAGGGCGTCGGCTTCAATATTTTGGAGCCTAAAAACATGCTCTATAAAGAACCCTTCAAAGGTTATGCAATGTGGCAATTGCTGTCGGATGGTAAGAATAGGTCCGCGCTGCGAACCTCGTATTTGCCTCAGATATGATTAACAATCAACTGCGAGTCGCCATACGCTTTTAGGTATTCGACCCCACCTCTTTTGTGAGTCAGAGCCCGATGACCAGAGCATTATATTCAGCTACATTTTGAACAGGGTTCAGTGAGAGAGTATGCCCGATTGACTACCAATCTAGAGGGAGAAATTAATACTATCCCGACTCAGCGACGATATCGCCTTGGGGCCCCATTCTTGAAGCACCATTGAAGAACATTCGCCAAACGGCATCATATGAAGTAATGTTTGAGTTAACGACTTCATCTAGGATTTCTTCATAGATTCTGGTTGTTTCTGAGCCTGGGTGGGCTGGTAAGAAATCGGCTAAAGCTTGACCTTTAACAGCCTTCTGTGGAATGAAAACCATGTCATAGGGGGACAAAAATATGCCTAGGTGGCTAGACGAGCTGAGTGCGTCCGGCTTGGTCATGAGAACCTTGAGGTGGTTAACTCGTGAGATAACATGGATGGTCTGCCCTGTCACATAGTGTAGTGTTTTCTGAATGGCAAACACCAAGGCAAGGCATTACTTCTCCATGGCGGTGTACCTATGCTCCAGCCCTACCATCTTTCGGCCAAGGTAATAGATGGCTTATTCGTGCCCTGCATCATTATTCTGTGCTAGCAAGGCACCGAAGGATTGTTCCATTGCCCGTACATAGAGCAGGAAGGGCTTTCCGACGACCAGGGCTACCAGAACTGACGGATTCGACAGGTATTCCTTAATATCATCAAAGGCGTGTTGACATTCTTCATTCCATACGAAAGAGATGCCTTTCTTCATGGGTGGTGTGAAGGTTTGACATCTCCTGAGAGATTAGATATGAACCTCTTGATGTAGGCTAGTCTTCTCTCAAGGCCGTAGAGTTTGCGAAAGTTTCGCGGTGGACTCATCTCCAGATTGCTTTTGTCTTATCGGGGTCTATGTGAATGCCCCGGAAGTAATGACAAAGCCCAAGAATTTCCGTTGGACATGCCTAGGAAGGACTTGGTGGGATTTATCTTCAGATTGTGTGCTTGCATAAGGTTGAACATTGTCCTCAAATCGTGTAAGTGATCATCCTTGGAGCGGCTTTTAACGGCGATGTCGTCAACATAACACTCGATCGTCTTGCACAAGTGATCTCTGAAGATGATACTCATAGCTCGTTGATATGTAGCACCGGCATTCTTTAGGCCGAAGGGTATGACTGTAACAAAACATGCCGATCGGTGTTCGAAATGACGTATGCTTCTCATCGTCAGGAGACATTTTGATTTGATTGTATCCTGAAAAAACATCCATAAAGGACATGCGCTCGAAGCCACACGTATTATCGATCATTATGTCAGTGGTTGGAAGAGGGAATTCATCCTTAGGACATGTCGCATTCAGATTACGGAAGTCGATGCAGATTCGGATCTTTCCGTTCTTGATGACTGGTACTATATTAGCTATCCAGTCCGGGTGCTGCCTCGCGGATGAAACTGCTAGCTATAAGCTTGTTTACTTCTGCCTCGATGGAGTTCATGATGCCTAGACGAAACCGCCGTTGCTGTTGTTTGATTGGTTTTGCGTCTGGATGAATATTGAGCTTATGAAGTATGATCTCGGGGTTTAGCCCTGGCATGTCTTCGTAGCTCCATGCGAAGACATCGATATATTATCTGACGAGTTGTAACAGCGACTCCCGCTCGTCGTCCGTCAGGCTTTTACTGACGAAGATTGGCTTTGGAGAGGATTCATCGCCGAGGTCAACTTGTATGACTTCGTCTTCAGTGGGAGGGTCTCGTTGTTCAAATCGCTTACTATTGTGCATCCAGTTGTTGGACCCATAGCTCCAATTCAAGAGGTTCAAGTAGATCTTCGTCTTCCTCTTCAACGTCAGCGGATCCCATGTTGACAGAGAATGTCTGCCTGAATATATCCCCGATGCTACCATCGGAATTGTATGCAGGCGATTCGGATGAGTGAGTATGCCACTCGCATTCCTCATTGGAACTCTCGGGCATTATTGATGGTGTAACGTAACCGAGGCCGTGTCTGGACTTGCTGTAAAAATCTTGAGGTTTTCCAGCCGGGGCTGACAGCTGTAGAGGCAACTGCCAGCCGTTGCCGTAATTCAGACCTGGGGTGGTCTCCATGTCGTACCCCTACTTTTGCTTGAAGTACTTGGCTTGGGGACTATATAGGTAGAGCGCCAATCTTCCAGTGTCGGGTTCGAGATCGAACTCTTCTGGCATGAAAGGTTGAGGACCTTCTTTTCGGCCAAAGATGATCGTGTGATCCCCTTTTCTTCTGTATTGGACTAGGAAGTAGGCACCTCTAATGGGAGTAAGTCGGTTTGTGGTATGGACGGTTGTCACTTGTGTGTGCAGGTTAATATCCAGACCATGCTCCACAGCATATATAGATTGCACTCAGGGTAGTTCAAAGGTAGCCTCTTATTGATGAAATAAGAAATTTTGTCTACATGGATTACATCATTAGGAGAGGGACTATCCACCTGTGCAACCAGATATTTTGCGAGTTCTACCTCCTCTTCAGCTACCCCCTACGTGACCGGAGGTTGGGATGTGTCTTGGGCAGCTTGACCACCAAGGGTTCTGCTTGTGGCATTGGCTTGCCTGAGGGCCTCGGATCAACACTTGGCTACCGACTTGCCTTGGGGAGGCGGATAACCATCGGCTCTACAGAGGACTTTGCATCTTCTGATCGCCTTTGATTGGATTTTGGCAATCGAATCACCATCGGCTCTCCAGAAGGCCTCGCATCTTTCGATCGCCTTTGATTGGATTTTGGCAATCGGATCACCATCGACCCTACGACGGGTTTTGGCTCCTAGCTGGACCTCGGGAGTCGGATGACCATCGGTTCCAACTGCACAGCTGGGGCGGAGGAACCGGGCACCTCTTTATGCAATGTTGCGACAAGGTGTCGGCTTTGCCCGGTTTACGGGCCTGGAGATAGATTTTTAGAGGTTCCTCTGACCCTGTTATAGCCTTCAGTTCGTCAGTTATGTGCTTCTTGCATTCTTCATATAGACAAGGCTCCGAAAATACTAAGACTCAACCCCTTTGAAGGGATCGATTTCAGCAAATTTCGTCTTCACGAAGCCGTGCTTACTTACATACTTGAAGCACTGGTGGAGTGTGGACGGCACGATCATATAGTCATGTATCCATGGAAGCCCCAAAAGGATATTGTAGGAGTATCTACATCTATGACGTAGCAGGTAACCTCCATCTTCAGGTCACGATCGACATTTCAAGTGGATCTTTCTCAGGGGATAGCTCCTTCTTAAGTTGAAACCGCTAATGACAGTGTTGGTCGCCGCTAGTCGGTGCATAGGGATGCCGAGGAGTTGAAGCAAGCTTTTCGGGATAATACTTATTGACGAGCCAGGATCGATGTGCATCCGATCCACCTGATGTCTCCTATGTATCCAACGTAGTACAAGGGGCGATCATGCAAGTTGGTCTTGATTAACATGTCATGTGGGGTGAATACCATATTTGGCATTGCATATGCATAGTTGTTGCCCTGGAGATCTGTCGACGAGTCTTCCCCTGTAGGCTTGACCTGGGCTAAGTAGGCGTCAGCATTCTGGAGTACTTCGTTCAATACAACACGAAGATCCTTGGTGAGCCTTAGGAGCTCGTATAACAACAACTTTGCTGGCGTATTAGCCAGTTGTGCTAGAATGCCAAAGTTGTAAGGTCTCTCCAGTCCTTGAGGTACGTCCTTACGAAGCGGCCTGTAGAAGCGGGTTCCTTTGGCTTGGACCTGTCCGTCGATGAGGCTGAGATGGCCCCGGAACATCAATAGCAGGCTGCATTGTCGGTCGAGGGTCTTCGACTGAATTACCCAGGGTGGGCTGGAATTGTGCACCAGATCGGGTAACAACGGCCGCCGCCTCCTCAGCTTCGATTGAAATTGTATTGCAGGATTTGGACTTCCTGTCCTTCTTTTTGTTGGTTGAAGATGGCACCGCCTGGGTAACATCGGGCACTAGATCTGGGTGCACCCACATGACCTCTCCTCGTGACGTGGTGAGAGGCACCAAGCCAGTCATCAGGTCCCGGACAGGCGGAAGATTAGTAACCTCTATCGTTGCCCAGAGACAGGTATTACCCCGTCTTAAGTTTTTGTTGGGGGGAAGTCACCGAACTGAACTGATACCATGTTCGCAGCCACGGTAATCTCTTCAAAATCCAACGACAAGCATTAGAGTTGATGAGGTTCTGGATATACCGCTTTAATGTGAAGCACTCCTGCATAGGGTGGTGGACATAGCGGTGGAAGTGAAATACTTCGGATACTCAATCTCTGCTGGTCGAGGCTCGCGCTCTACATCATAGAGCCGGATCCTACCGGCCTTCAGGAGCATGCCGAAGATAGGTTAGACATGGCTATCTTCAAAGGAGTATGTCATCTCCTTGGGCTTCAGAACTTTTGGTTGCTTCAGTTCGGGCTTTTTGGTTGTACCAGCAACCATGGCCTGTTTGCCTTATTATTCCGGCTATTGGTGGTGCCTCTACTGTTGTTGTTATTAGAGGCGCTACCAGGACGTTTGCCCTTGTCTTCTCCATCTGGGATGTGTAATCCTAGCTGGCGAGCCTTTTTAACTTTGCCTTCGTATTGGTAGCGCTTATGATAAAGGTCGTCCAGTCCCTGAACTGATCTTCGCCCATCCAGAGGCTGATTGCGGGGAGCAACTTCTTCTGGCATATTTCAATCAAGCCGCTTTCGGATTACCTAGGGGCAATCTCATCGCGTGGCAAAACAGCTCGATATAGTTCCTCGTTAGCTCTCTCTTTCTGAACCACGTCCATAAGAGATGACATTGTCACATCATGCCCCACTTCGTAGAATCTTTCCAGGAATATGTGTTTAAAGTCGTCAAGGAATGGATGTAGTCGTCCGGAAGGTTACGGTACCAGTCGAACGCGATTCCCTCCAATGCTCCGATAAATAATCGTGTAAGGATGGCGTCACTATGCAGCAAGTGGTCTGTTGTGACCTCAAATATGTTATGTACCGGCTGGTAGAGGTCTTTCCGTCATACGAATCGATATGAAACGGTTTTTACCGTGGCGGAAAAGGAATATCTCTCCACGCAACGGGATACGACTGCCGTATGTTGAGGACCCGGGAGGAGTCTCGGGCATTGAACATTGCTCGAAGCTCCAGGACTTCCCTCCTTGTCTCCCTTCCTGGCTTCGTTTACAGCTGAAGGAGCGGATGCTCCTAGAGGATTGTCACCCAAAGGAGGAGCGATCGTATTAGAGTCTGCGTTGACTACAGGTCCCAAGCTTGTTTGTCCAGGCATCCTTGCTGGTTGAGTCGGCAAGGCACCTTTGATTTCGTCTACTGACTTGACCAAGGATAGGTGCATAGTTTCAAGTACTTTTAGACGTTGTTGATCAGTAGATCCTTCATGATCATCTCCGTCATAAATACTGTCCGCAGGTGGGGAGACAGATGGGACCGTAGAGGATGTGCTTTCCGTGTCGTACCCTCGTACAGAGAAATCGTCGGGAACATCGGAATGTCCTCCTCCTCGGATTCGGAAGGGGTGCCACCCCCTGTGCAGGAAGCTGCATCGTCTTGGCGAAGGCGGTCACCCTCGGGGATGTCCAAGTTTGTTACATAATTCCAGGGGATTGTTGCCCCATGCCATCCTTTTGAAACATCGAGTTGTCGCTTCATCTACCCCTAGGTGTTGGAAGTAACTTTCTGGAACGGGTGCCTAGGTAGATACCCCCTATGGTTATTGGCGGCAATCTTCCAGATGAGAGTTTCCTTGCAGTGCTGGCTGAGATTGCCGGGCTGGAGAAGCATGTCTTCTTTCCTCCCTTGCCGGCAATCTTTCGAGTTTAATTACAGAAGGCGAAAGGAAATTCTTTGTCTCCCAAAATTTGCACCTGTTTCTCAAGTTGTCGTCTAACAGGAGCTAGCTGGTGCAGTCGTTTGAAAACGGACTGTCGATCTTCAGGTGCTGCGACTTATCACAGCAGCAGTTGATGACAACTTGGGTACAGTGATGTCCTAGGGAGGGCTCACCGCATGCCAAGGTTGCCTCTCTCTTCTTGCTTTTGTGGATGAGTACTTCTCGCAAGTCGAGGGCAAATTAATCTACCTTTGTATCCATTTTGTGGGCTTGGGTATCCTGAGCGCACGGGTGCATAGATATCATATTTGTCCCCTAATCTGAGGCTAGAAAACACTTGCTCTCGATCATTATAGGAAGACTTTTGGGACCTATCTTGTCTATTTGCCTCGGAGGGTTGGACGCGGGTGGTTCTGTAAAACTTTCTATCAGGAGCCCACATAACAGTTAACGGTGCCCACTGATGGTCAGCAGCTTGGATAGTTGACTAGGCATGTTGGGCCCGTACTGCCCTAGACTTCTTCGACATAGCACCCAAAGGAGCATGGTAAGAGGAGTCCAGATTGGAACATTCCCCTATTCTCAATGGGCCACATGGGATCGGGTCCGCATGAGAGAAGGTCAAAAATAGAGCTTCTGACAGAGCCGTATGGGGCAGCCTGTCTACGGCCAGGATTGGTTGCCGTATGGGCCATCTGCATGCGGCCAGAGTTGGCTGCCGCATAGGCAGACAGCCTATTTTTCTTATGCGGCCTCTTCTTCGTCCGCATGGATTTTCCTTGTGCCCCCAAAAAGCTAAGCATCGTAGTATTTTTCTTTGCTGGATTTAGGGACAGTGGGGTTCTCTGCGGTCGGAAGCAAGGCCGCAAGAGAGCTTTGATCACCGTCTTGGGCCGTAGAAGAAGTTTCTTCGAGAACCTGGCGAGGGGCAGCAGTTGTGTGCTTCGACATCCAGTGGGTCTCTTCTTCAGAGAGCATTTCTTCGAATGCTTGTTGGTCAAAACGAACCACAATCATTTGCTGTGTAGAGCCAAGCTTGGACGCGTCGATTGCATCACCAACTTCTCATCAGAGGATAAGGAAGTCCCCAATAGAGTCGCCATCGTGTTTGCCGTTAAATATCAAAATAGAATTACAGAGAAACTCGATTTGATTGCAAACTTTTAAAGCACAAAAGAGAGCCTAGAAAGAAATCCTAGGAAATAATCTAAGTACAATTGTTTTTGATTCTGGGGGGTGATGATGGAGGCTCAGAAAGTGTAGCAACTCTGCCTTACTCCTTGGACTATCAGACACAATCTTTGCTCTTGAAGAAATTTGTCAGTCTTTGATTGCCAACTTCTGGCATGGGTGTGGTACCCTGCTATTTATAGTAATTCTGCATAAAGCAGATTTTGGGCCGCATAAAGGGCCACATGGCCACGTTTCCGTAACAGCATACGAAGACTCGATCTTGGGCTTCCAGCTGGTGGGGGTTGTTGAGATTTCTTTCTTGTAACAAATCTGGGTGGTTGAGACTTGGTCAAATTTCCATGTGTTCCCCCCCCACAAAGTAGAGCCTGAATCGTTTTGGCTGCATAGTGGCCTTAGTAACCTTGCTTCTGTGGCTCAGCTTCGCTTGGCCGCATGGGATCTTCGAGAACCTTGTTTCTGCGGCTTGGTTTCACTTGGCCGTATGGGATCTTCGAGAGCCTTGCTTCTGTGGCTTGGTTTCACTTGGCTGCATGGGATCTTCGAGAGCCTTCTCTCTACGGCTTGAATCAACTTAGCTGCAGGGATTCTTCGAGAGCCTTGTTTCTACGGCTGGAGTCCACATAGCCGCATGGAGTGATGATCCGCATAAACTCCATCTTTTCCATGCTTCTACACCAACCCAACCGGCCCTACTCTTCATATACACAAATTTGGAGTCTCTCTCTTCATTGCTACCACCTTCAACCTCTCTCCAAAGCTCTTTTCTTCAAACCCTAACCCTAGAAACTCCATTGTTTGTGCTCCTCCTCCTTCCAAACTTGCAATTTCAAGGTTTTTGGAGATTCTCTTCAACTCTACTTTATTATTTTAAGGTATAAAACTTGTTCTCCATCTACACTTCATTATTTCTTTGCTTTTAGTTATCATATGGCTCATAGACTCTTTAATCGGGAAAAGAGGCTCGAACCGAAGGTGTCTCTTCATCAAACCTCCTTCTCCTCCTCAAGATGTCCAACCCATTCACCCTTTATTCAATCCTTCTCCACCTCCCAATGTCAACACCTATAATGGGCAAATTTTTGTCTCATTAGAAGCATCTAATGAGTGGTACTCGGACTTTTGCTCCAGAAGTGTTGTGGTGGGCCACCCGATAAATTTTACGATATTTTTGACTTTGATCCAAACTTCAAGGATCTTTGTCTCGATGAACTTGTTTCCACTCAATCTGTCATATATCTTAATGCAATCCAAATGTTTTATTGTAATATGACTCACACGACACCCGAATTTACTCTCGGGTCGTCGGTATTGATATCATGTTCGATGATTTTGATCTTGTCGAATAACTTGAACTTTTCGATCCTAACTCAAAGACATGATGTGTGAACCCAACACCCGTCCTCGCAAACTTAGGGATAAGTATCCCAACAACCATTTTTACGAACTCCATCAGATTATCTTCTCCTCTATCCTGCCCAAAGCAGGATCTACCGATGAGGTCTCCTATCATGAGATTACTGTCCTCTACTTTCTTCACTTTACCATTCCATTTAACATTCCTTGCACGATGATGGATTGGATAATTCGTGCAAGAAAGAAACCCAGATCGCTTGTCTATGCGATGTATCTTCCATTGATCTTCCGTGCCTTCAACGTTCCTTTGAACGAATGTCAGATCTTACCTGCTCCTGCCTTTCTTTCCAAGGCCCACAGGACGGCCCCATGCTCCTGTTTCTCCTGCTCTACTTGAGGAGGAATCATCTGACTCTGATGCACCACATCCCGAGCCACCAGCCACCCTCGATTCCATTCGCGACATGTTGCGCGACCGCTTCCATTTGGAAGACGATCGCTATACTCAGTTGGACTACCGGACTACCTTCCGATTCGGCCGGTCCATCTTGTTCCCATGCTCCATGATGGTGGTGGTCCTCTACCTGATGTTGCTGCTACTGATGTTCACTTTAGTTATGGTTTTACTATTTTTATGTTTTAGCACTCTTTGCACTATGTTCTTAGATTTTGTTTTGTCTTGTTATAAACTTCTACTTTATTTTGGTTTTATCAAAACTGCTTAGTTGTCTCTTATATTTGGTTATGGTTATATGTTGTGTGTTAGCTATCCTTACTTTGTCATATTTGTCTTTTTATGAGGGAGCTATGTTTATTTTTGCTAAATGACAAATGTGGAGAAGTATGAATATTTATGTGATCTGTGATCTTATATATTGTGGGATCATATGATCTTGGATATTATGTTGTGCTTGAAAAAATATTTTGTATCAGGACATAACCAAATAGTTGATTACGGGGGAGCCGATTTATCGATTTACGTGAGAGCTACTTTACAATCTACTCCCTTCAACTTGTGTCCAGGTATGAATGTTACGACATACAAATATCGTTTTTGTCAGTTATCAAAATAGGGGGAGATTGTTGATGTAGAAGCATGGAAAAGGACAAGAAAAGTCTATACGGCTCCAAACAGAAGGAGCCTCATGCGGCTCAAACTTTATGCGGCTCGAGACTCCCCAATAGACCCATGCGGCTCGAGCAAGGCACGCGGCCCACTCTACTCCTAATTAATTGCTCTGACGACAGCTCTGACGCAATAAATGAAGCTCTGACACAATGAATGACAGCTCTGACATAAAAGCTAGAATGATGATGGCATGCTCTTGGAAAAAGAAGAAAATCTTTCTGGCAGGATCCGTCAAGTCCCAAGCACCCCTATACGGCTGCTCGCTCCATGCGGCTGCCATTCCTATGCGGCTGACAATTCTCATGCGGCTGCCATTCCAATGCGATTGTCAATTTTCGTGCTACTGCCCGCTTCATGCGGCTGCCCACTTCATGCGGCTGCCCACTTCATGCGGCTGCGTCCTTCATGCGGCTGCTTCTTTCATGCGGCTGCCCACTTCATGCGGTGCTCTTCATGCGGCCGCACCCTTCATGTGGCTGCCTCCTTCATGCGGTTGCCTCCTTCACAAAGCTGATGCCCCCATGCGGCGGTTATCTTCATGCGGCTAGGACTTGGGAGTCACCCGTATGCGGTTCACTTAGACCACATTCATGCGGCTCTGCCAGACGCCCTGCTCATGACGGTTGAGACACGTGGCGATCCTCATGACAAGTTGAGACACGTGACTGTCTTATCCCCTCGAGTTATGGCTGTTCGTAAATCCTGACAACCAGATTTAGTGCAATCACCACTATTACTTAAATCAAATTAGATTTGTTGTGATTAAGTAAATGGGACACGTAGCGGGAGATCCAAGCTTGCCATAACAAATTATGAAGATTCATTGCAATCAGCATTAATTGCCAAACAGATTTGGCGCAATCAAGAATCAATTGCCCAGATGTAATACAATCAAGATTAATGGCCCAGATGATTGGCCGTCGACTTTTTAAGGAGGGAATCATTAAACCCTAATGATCACACCCCACTCTTATAAATAGCAAGGTGCCATTCCCTTGCAGAAGGATCGAATACAGAGAAACAAAGAAAAAGAATACAGCAAGGTGCCATTCCCTTACAAAAGAGATCCTCTCCACCCGACTGGACACACAGAGAAATAGAAAGGCGCGCACAGAAGAGTCTTCCCATCCAGAAAGCATTTCTTTATCAGAGTCATGGCAACGTCTGATCGTCCAAGGAGTAAGAGAGAGCGGCCGTCGCTTTCTCAATCGTACTTAGACTACTGTACCTAGGTTTTCGTCCCTAGGCTTTCTTTGTACGGGCGAGTTTGTGTTGTGAAGTAAAAGTCCAGTCCTCCATATAAATTGTTCTATTCTTTTATAATCAATGGCAAATATGATGGCGACTCTACTGGGGACTAACTTCTCCACGGCTGAGGAGTTGGTGACGCAATCAGACGCAGCCAAACTTGGCTACTCAACAAATGCTGGTCGCCCGTGTTTGCCATTAAAATCGTTTGATTGCAAATCTTAATACAAACATAACAGTGTTATAATATAGGACTTAGATGTAGTCCTAGGAGTACACTTTTGTTTAATCTGGGTCCTAAGTGCCAATGGAGCGAGTGGTAATGCGTTGACTCCGTTGACGGGCTGACGACGGTTATCGGTTCTCTGAAGGTGTAGATTGCTCTGGGTGCTGGAGCTTGCTGAGAGGAGGAAGACGTTGAGTGTCTGTATCTGCCTCTGTGGTGATATCTCTCTGTATTGTCCATATGTGTAGGTCTCTCGTGTGTGTGGAAGAAGGAAATGATTCCTCTATTTACAGCTGGGCAGGTTGGGTGCTCATGCCGCATATGTAGGATGCACCGGTACGTGGGACGCCACGTGGAGACTGCTGATGGAGGTGCTTGGATGATGCGCCCTACTTAAGGGGTTGAATTCTTCATGCTGCTGTTGTGAGCCGGCACGTAGCAGAGGAGAAGATCTTTCTGTTGCTGAAATCTTGGATAGGTTGAGTCAAAGGACACGTGTCGCCGACTCATGGCTCGGAGATCTCGGATCTGATGGGGGGGATGATTTGGTAGGATGCGCCTTGGATTGGGCGCATGATGAGACTTTGGCTCGTGACCTTTAGGAGTCACGAGCAGTTCTAGACGCATGGCTTTTGAGGCGCATGCAGGCGACTTTTCTTCTGTCTTTCGGGATCAGAGATCAGTCTGGGGCGCATGCTTTTGAGGCGCATGCAAAGCATCAATTGGAGACTCTCCTTCTGTCTTTAGGGATCAGTGAAGGGTCTGAGGTGCATGGCTTTCGAGGCGCATGCGGATAGTTGGTTGGCCACGTGGTAGTAGCCGTCGGGGTAAAGTCATGATGATGCTGACGTTGTGGACGCTTCGTTTTCTACAAAAGCTGTCCACCGTCCAGACTTGGAAAGGCGTGATGCCAACTCTGTCAGTCCAGCATTTAATGTTTGTGACATTCGATGGACAGTTGAATGGGCGCATCGGTTGACGTTCCACTAAGCGTATGGGGACGTATGGGGGTGCATCCCCTGTGATGCGCTCGGTTCAGGGCACATCTGTTGGAGCGCTTGATGTTTGAAGGGTTGTGATATGCTGTCCAGCCGGCGCATCCGATACGTCTTTAATGATGCGGCTATTTCGCTTCTCGAGTGCCTTTAAATAGCCGTTTGGCTGAAGTCGAGGCGTCCGGTTCATCTATTTAATGTGAGTTCATTGCACGGAATTTGGAGAGCCATCCACTTGGCGCGTAGGTTTGATCTGCCCGGCCTATAAATAGTGGCATGGAGAGAAGGTTTGCTTCTCATTCCCTCACGTACCTCCAACATGAACTTGGGTATTCGGGTGCATTCTGTTGACAAAGTGTTCCCGAGGGTGAAGATGAGACGCCTTGTCGTCGTTGATGCACTTGAAGGTGACTGTTACATCTAAAAGACGGAGTCGAGGGCTTCTGAGGCAGGCGAAAGGTGCCTGTTGCATCCAAAGATAGGGATGCTCGGGCCTCGTCTCGTTGTTCCGGAAGAGCCGTAGATCGAATGGCGGTGCTAGGCTCTTTCCTCCTCAAAGTGGGTGCTCCACTCTGATTGTGTTGAAAGCTGCTCCTTTCGCCGTGATTTCGATCACGGTCTTCCTTGGCCTTTGGAGGCTCTTTCGAAGCCTCTCCTGGCCACAGATTTGCGGTGCTCTTCTCTTCCTTGGTTCTAGCCAGAGGATTAAATGCTTTGTGTAATCGAAGCATTTATCAGGTGACCCTGGCTGAAAGAGCGGCACATAACTGGGCTTCTGCTCGGCCAGGCGAGCCTGGTTGGAAGAGTGGCACATAACTGGGCTGCTGAAGGGATGCACATAACTAAGCTAGATGCACATAACTGAGCTGCTGAAGAGATGGCGGGATGCGCCTGGTTGGAGGCGCATGACATCTGCTGCGTCTAACTAGCAGCGCATGGTGACTGGCAGCGCATAATGATGCTGCGCCTATCTGGAGGCGCATGGTGGCCGCTGGCTGTAGACTTAGGATCTTTCCTTTGTAGAAATTCTTTTTGTACAACCTTTTCTAGACATGTAATAGACTTTTATATAAAAATAAAAAGTCCTTCTTCAAATGTCTACGGTTATTGACTTTGCTGTGAAGTATTCTGTTCGAGTTCTGGTGTATGTAGTGTCTGGCATGGGCTTTCTGGTTGTGAAATTCCATGCTTCTACAAGACCCCCTTCAAAGTTTTCAAAACTTTTGAATAAGTTTTGGAATACTTTGAATAAGAAGCATGGCGATCAGGGAGCATGACTGTTGGGGCGCATGCCTGTTCAGCCGTATGCTTTTTTAATTAATGAATATGATAATGCCTCGGTAACCGAAAAGATTAATGATGATCTTTTGGTTTTATCTGCGGTTATCTTCACAAGACCCGAGGCGACGGCTGAGATCACTCGTCATCGGTTTACGCGAGCGACCACGGCCTATAAATAGGTGAGAGATGGAGAAGAGAGAGAGTTCTTCTGCTCTGTGTTTTTGCCTCCTTTAGAGCTCTTCTAAAAAACCCTAATTTCTTCCCTCTGATAGAATGGCTCCCAAGATTCCTCGCGGCGGTGCTAAGGGAAAGGAGCCGGCAGAGTTCGCCGATGAGGATGCTCCTGCCACCATTGCGACTCCGGCCGATGTTCGCCCGGGGTGACGGGTGGGTGTCAACTTTTGCTATGTGCTCTAACTTTCTGCTGCCGATGTGTATGGGCTTTGTCCTTGATACGCTGAGGTTTTATCCTGTCGACGTGCATAGGCTCAGGCCTTTATCATGCACCGAGGTTTAATTTGCTGATGCACATGGGTTTTATACCCTGATGATGCGCCGAAGCTTTTGCTGACGCACATGAGCTCACGCCCTGATGATGTGCCGAAGCTCCAATACTGACGTGCATGGGTTTACGCCCTG
>JANAVB010044503.1:0-34311 GCA_029216955.1 Iris pallida | reverse complement strand
CCCGGACAAGGCTAATTGTTCGGTTCTTGAGTATCTTCTCTCTTCGGTCCAAAAGAGACACAGGCTGTTCCTCGTAAGACAGGTTGGTACCAACAACCAGCTCAGAATGATCAAGGATATGGCTTGGGTCCGATACATACCTTCGCAACTGAGATACATGAAATACGTCATGCACCTCTCGTAACGAAGGTGGAAGGGATAAACGATAAGCAACATCGCCTATCCTCTCAAGAATAACAAATGGGCCCACGTACCGCGAACTCAACTTCCCGCGAACGCCAAACCTAATGACCCCACGGGTAGGTGAGATCCTCAAGAACACGTGGTCCCCAACAGAAAACTCTAGCGGCCTACGATGCTGGTCCGTCCAATGACGATGCCGATCCTGTGCAACTCGAAGTCGCTCTCTAATTCCTTTGACCAATTCAACTGTCTGAACAATCATTTCCGGGCCTAACATCTTTCCTCCCCGATATCATCCTATGCTAGTGGCGACCTACACTTCTTACCATATAGTGCTTCAAACGGCGCTATCTGGATACTGGCTTGATAACTGTTGTTGTATGAGAACTCGACCAAGTGTAGGTGGCTCTCCCAAGATCCTCCAAAATCTAGGGTGCAAGCTCGCAACATGTCTTCTAAAGTCTAAATTATTCTTTTCTGATTGCCCGTCCGTCTGTGGATGGTAAGCCGTGCTAAATCTTAACTTGGTACCCAAGCTATGATGTAAGCTCTTCCAAAAATGTAATGTAAAATGGGTATCTCTGTCTGACACAATACTGACTGGGACCCCATGCTGCCTGACTATCTGCTGTATATAATTCTGCCAACTTCTCCGTAGATTGCCCTACTCTAAAAAAAAAAAGTGCGCCACCTTTGTAAGCCGATCTACTATCACCCAAATAGCATTTTTACCACTTGGTGATCTTGGTAAACCGGTCACAAAGTCCATTGTAATATGTTCCCACTTCCATTCCGGGATAGGAAGCGGTTACAATAACCCAGCTGGCCTCTGCTGTTCTGCCTTCACTTGCTGACATACCAAGCAACGGGAAACAAATCTAGCTATCTCCCTCTTCATCCCATTCCACCAGAAGTGCTGCTTGATATCTTGGTACATCTTGGTCCCTCCAGGGTGAATAGAATACTGAGAGCTGTGAGCTTCTGCCATAACCTCCTGTCTGATATCTCCACTAGGCACACATAGACGTGACCCAAACCTAAGTGTACCATCTTCATGAATTCTCATCTCCTTCCTGAGTCCTGACTCACATTCTGTCCTAAGCTTCTGAATCCTTGGGTCTTGTGTCTGAGATGCCTTGATCCTATCTACCAAGTTGGATTGAACTTGTAGACTCGCCAGAACTCCTACATCACTAGGAAGTACAACCTTAATGCCCATTTCCTGAAGGTCTTCTAAGATATGCCTCTGTGTTGTTAACATAAATGCGCTGTCTCTCCTGCTGAGAGCGTCTGCTACCACATTAGCCTTGCCTGGATGATACTGAAGCTCCACGTCATAGTCCTTGATCAACTCCAACCCTCTCCTCTGCCTCATGTTTAGTTCCTTCTGAGTAAAGATGTACTTCAGACTTTTATGGTCCGTGTACATATCCACTCGATCACCATATAAGTAATGCCTCCATAGCTTCAAAGTAAATACTACTGTCGCCAACTCCAAATCATGAGTTGGATAATTCTTCTCGTGGTCCCGAAGTTGCCTAGATGCATATGCTATCACCTTTCCATGCTGCATGAGGACACATCCAAGTCCTTTACCTGATGTATCACAATAAACGGTAAAACCTCCGGGTCCAACTGGCAATGTAAGAATAGGTACTGATATCAACTTCTGCTTCAGATTCTCAATAATGTCTGGCATTTTGCCGACCAGACGAATGGTACATCCTTCCGTGTCAAGCGGGTCATGGGTGCTGAAAGCCTTGCAAAGTCTGACACGAACCTTCTGTAATAACCCGCCAATCCCAAGAAACTCCGTACATCAGCTACGGTCTTGGGTACTGGCCAACTACTCTACTGCTTCTACCTTCTTGGGATCTACTGCTACTCCAGCTCCTGATGATATGACCCAAAAATGAAATGTGATTCGTCCAGAACTCACACTTGCTGAGCTTGGCATACAACTGGTTCTCTCTCAGAACCTGTAACACTTTCCTGAGGTGGTCTTCATGCTCCTCTTCACTAGCAGAGTATACGAGAATGTCGTCAAGAAACACAACGACAAACTGATCTAAGTATGGCATAAAGATGCGGTTTATCAAATCCATAAATATTGCTGGAGCATTGGTCAAACCAAACGGCATTACTAAGAATTCATAATGCCCATACTTCGACCTGAATGCTGTCTTGGGAATGTCCTCCTTCCGAACCCTCACTTGATGATACCCTGAACGAAGATCTATCTTGGAGAAAACTCTAGCTTTGCTCAACTGATCAAACAAGTCGTCGATCCTGGGTAGTGGGTACTTGTTCTTTACTGTCGCCGCGTTAAGCTTCCTGTAATCAATGCATAATCTGGACGACCCATCCTTCTTTCCCACAAGTACCACTGGTGCAGCCCATGGTGATATGCTAGCTTGGATGAACTTTTTCTCCTTCAGTTCCTCTATGTGTTGATATACCTTAGCCTGCTCCGAGTCCGCCATTCTGTAAACTCGATCTGATATCGGTTTAGTTCCAGGTGCCAATTCTATGCTGAACTCAATATCTCTAACCGGTGGCAGACCTGGAAGTTCTTCAGGAAATACGTCTAGAAACTCTTCAACTACCTTCGGAACTTTAACTTCTTCCATTGTCGTTATTACTCCCTGCTCTTGTTGAGTTGCCTCTGATCTGACTAAGGTGAATCTCTTTATGACTGGGATATCAAAAGATACACTCCCTCTACGACAATCTATCGTCGCATGACAGTCTTTCAGCCAGTCCATGCCTAAGATAACGTCGAAATTTCCAACAAGAAATTCTATCAACTGGGCGGGTAAGGAATGTCCGCAAACTACAACGCTACATGCTAGAATAACTCTACTAACTCCTACGAGCCCATTACCAGTGAGTATATTTAACCTCCCTGGCAATGTCTCGAATTCCATTCCTAGCCGTGTTACAAATTGTGCAGATATAAATGAGTACGATGCTCCCGAATCAAACAATGCTACTGCGGGATAAGAGGCGACGAGAATGTTACCTGCCACAACATCTCCCGATGCCAATGCCTCTTCCAAGGACAGAGTGAATGCCTGCCCTCGACCTCCTTGCTGGTTCCTATGCTGCGGCCTAGCCTGGTGCTGCCGCTGGCCCCTGTCCTGGTGATGTTGGGGTGGTCTATGCTGGTGTTGCTGCATCGGCGGTCCCTGCTGCCGAAATATCTGAGCCTGCGGTACTAATGGACGCTGTGCCAACGGCCTTACTGCCACTGTGGGTCCTCGATACTGCCCTGCCCCTGGTGCTGGCAGAGCAGGAAACTGTTGCACTGGTCCTCCTGACCTCGAATTCATAGGACATGTGGTAACCCGATGATCTGGATTTTCACATATCAAACACAGTCTGTTTAATGTCCGACACACATCTCTAGTGTGTCCCATCTTCCCACAATAAGTGCACCCCGCCGGGGGTTACTGGTTCTTCCTCTGTTGCTGTTGCTGTTGCCTGGGTGGTGGTGCTGGTCCTCGTATCGCCACATCGTGGATACAAATGCCAGTGGATGGTGCTGTTGTTCGGGGCGCCACTCCCCCTCCTCCTTCAATCTGACTATGGGATCTCTTCTGACCCCCAGTCCTCACCGCAAGCCTCTGAATAGTGATCTCATGCCTTCGAGTTGCCGTTAATACTTCGTCAAAAGTCTGGTAGTTGTGTCCTTCTATCAATTGTAAGAGCTCAAGGTGAAACCCTTGCTGAAACCTCATGGCCCTCTGGCGCTCTGTTGCTACCATCTCTGGGGCGAACCTACTCAATCTGCAGAACTCTGCTGCATAAGCATCTACAGTCTTGCCGGCCTGCCTGAGGTTGATAAACTTCTGTTGTAGCTCAAACTGTGCCACAACCCCATAGTACTTGGTCTTGAATCTTGCTGCGAAATCGTTCCAAGCCACAGGACGCCTGATGCCCACTTCCTGATTCCTACTAATCACGTGCGAGATCCTGAAGTAACAATTTCACCTGATCTACACGTTCTTCTGCCGGCACCTTAGCGGCTGTCAGAATAGCCTCAATGTCCTTAAGCCATGCATCTGCTGAAATGGTATCTTCTGTGCCCTCGAAACGGCGGGGATTGTACTTGCAAAACCTGGCGGACGCTCCTGAATCTGTCCTTGCCCCTCTTTCTAAAGCTGTCTGCAATCCTTGGTTGAGGAGCACATTCTGCTCTTGCAACTGAGCGTGCATGCGCTGCTGGGCTAACATCTGATGTTGCTGAGTAGCCATCATTCCTCTCATGATCTCCAGAAGGGCTGGTGTGTCCACTTGGGTAGGTAGAACCGTTGGTGGTGGTGGAACATCCGGATACTGCGATCCAGCTGCTGCTTCCACTATCACTTCTTCCTGGGCAGCCTCCTGAGGCGAGACTGGCCCTTGTTGCTGACCAACAGGGTCAGGTTGTCCGTGTTGCTCCTGCTGTTGTCCAGCTCTGACCGATGCGGACGAAGTGCCCCTAAGAAAAGGGACAAGAGAACAATCAAACAACCGGACATGAAGGATCAATGAAGTCAAAGGATACCGGAATGTCAAGCAAGGGTTGAGAATAATGAATCATGAGATCAAGGGGGAACACGTGTGATTGAGACATCCTATAAATCAAAACACCCCACAAGTCTAAAATCAGACCTGCATGGGCCACCACTAAAACCTTATCACGCCCCAAAACCAGAATACTGGAGAGCGGGGGAATGACTCAGCCAGCTACGTATTACGGGTAGATGAATACCATATAATACGATCAATGCTGTCTAAAAGACAAGGGGGTGCATACTACATGAAAGTCTCGCTATGGTCACTTCACATCTATTGTCTCAATCATTCAAACAAGAAGCAATAACAGAGAACATTTAAGAATAAGCAATAAGGCGTCCCAAACGCTTAGTCAAGATGTTCTTGAGATCTGGCTTTACAAAACATAGCCAAATGATATAGCAACATATACACAATTGTTATCAGCTGCAGTCTGACTTAATTACAATTATGTAAAAGTAAGTACAAGACAATCCGACTAACATGTCGGTGCCAAGCGGCAAAATGTAAAGTAATTAACAAAACGAGCGGAGAAGTAAGGAACCCACTCGAGTCCTCCTGCGATCATTCCTCTAGTATTGACCATCTTGGAGGTAGAGGTAAGCTGAGTCCTCGGGAACCGGCTCTAAATCTGGCCATGCAAAATCAGAGAGGTTAGACCTCTAATAGCAAGTACCGCAAGGAAGCACGATATGAGACATTAAACCAGTAAATAAGAGAATATAATAATAGATCTCTGCTTGCTACTGGGATTCACATAACATCACGATACTTCGAACCAACCTCCCAACCAAATAAGGACAGAAGTTGGCCCGTCATGTCCTGATGCTCTGATCATCTCAGTTAGGTAACAGAGTAGGTACAGTACATAAACAAATCAACTTAAATGGCCATCCAACTCCTACGGCTTACTACTGTGAGCTCCAAGTTATCCTGAAATTATGCAATAAAGATTTCTCAGTTCTTACTATGGACAAGCAAGGCTAGTCGATCCAATCAATCAATTGCGCCAATCATGAATTAGACGAGTCCCAGCGGGACGTCCGTCATCAATATACAATATACAATAAATAGTATTACCAGATACCGCTCCATGCCCGTGTGGCAGGTTTGCAGTATCTGTGGGGACCAGCCGGCCTGTCGGGCACTACTAGTCCCAAGAGGGCTGCCATGTAAGAACTCGGGAATCCATTCTCTCCATGCAATCATTATTTTTATTTAACTTAATAGTCTCTACATTGAGTGAAATTCCATGTCGTGGATCATGGTCATTCGGAATGAGTACTTTAGTACGGGGTACGATATGCACAACTCTACAACGATGCCCGTGCGGTTAGGTTGTAGGTCTTACATAGCGTAATGCAATAATCCAAACTAACCACGGAACAATCATGCCTTGACCATAAAATACACATGCTTCTTTTATAGTAAAATAAATAAATAAATAAATTGAAGCCTGCATGTGTGCCTGTATGTCAATATTCGGGATCGGCCAATCGATTATAGTAGTTCATACTTAATATGAACGTGTCTCATTCATTCATTTCAATAAGATGACTAGCCAGTCTCTTAGTTTCATCTAGGAACGCATGATCAATAATTAATCAAGATAACAATCAATGTTAATTAATGCCAAATTCGAAAAATAAACATTGGGAAATAAATAATGTTTGGGAAATAAAGAATCTCATGCGCTATGGGAAATGATTGGGGAATAAATAAATCTCATGCACTGTGGGGAATGTTTGGGAAATAAAGAATCTCATGCGCTGTGGGAAAGGTTGGGAATATATATAATATCATGCGCCTGAGGGAAATGATTGGGAAATAAATAAACTCATGCGCTGTGGGAAAGGTTGGAAAATAAATAATATCATGCGCCTGAGAGAAATGATTGGGAAATAAATAAACTCATGCGCTGTGGGAATGCGGCTGTGAGAAATAAATATCATGCGCTGTGGAATAAGATTGAGAAATAAATAATCCATGCGCCTGAGGAATGAGATTGGGAAATAAATATCATGCGCTGTGGAATAAGATTGGAAAATAAATAATCCATGCGTCTGAGGAATGAGATTGGGAAATAAATAATCTCATGCGCCTGAGGAATAAGATTAGAGAATAAATAATCCATGCGCCTGAGGAATGAGATTGGGAAATAAATAATCTCATGCGCCTGAGGAATAAGATTGGAGAATAAATAATCCATGCGTCTGAGGAATGAGATTGGGAAACAAATAATCTCATGCGCCTGAGGAATGCGGCTGTGGGAAATAAATATCATGCGTTGTGGAATAAGATTGAGAAATAAATAATCCATGCGCCTGAGGAATGAGATTGGGAAATAAATATCATGCGCTGTGGAATAAGATTGGAAAATAAATAATCCATGCGCCTGAGGAATAAGATTGGGAAATAAATAATCTCATGCACCTGAGGAATGAGATTGGGAAACAAATAATCTCATGCGAGGAATGAGATTGGGAAATAATAATCTCATGCGCCTGAGGAATGAGATTGGGAAACAAATAATCTCATGCGCTGTGGGAAAGTTTGGGAAATAAATAACCATGCGCTGTGGAATAAGATTTGGGAAATAAATAATCCATGCGCCTGAGGAATGAAGATTTGATGCGCTGTGGGAATACGGATTTCCATGCGCCTGAGGACTGTTCTTCTTCTCCAAATTTTCTGAGAACAGAACCATGGGAACCATGGAAGCCATTGCTTCCAAGCTTCATAAATCCTTCATCCCAAGTCCAAATATGGACTTCCATAGGTCAAAATTGGGTAGGACGAAATTCTCTACAACATGGAACCATCAAAACTTGAAGATAACACAGTTTACTAGATCAAAACCTAAGAAATCCGAAAATGTAACAAACTTAGATCTACAACAAATAAGCCATGGAAATTAAAAATGCTAAGTACTAAAGAGGCTTAGAATCAAGTAAGGAGGATGATGGAACAATAATAATGGGGATCCATCAAGAAGCAAGTTGGCACTTGCCTTGCTCTCTTAGGTTGGTGGGAGAGTTATGAGGAAGAAGAAGAGTAATGAAGAGAGAGAAAGGGTTTGGGGATTTAAATGAAGGAGTGGTGGTAGGTGGGGGTTTATTTCGGTTCATGATGAACCAACATAATTAAACCAATCTGAGCCGAACCCATAGCAAAGCTAAAGCAGAGTATAAAAGTAAAAAGTAAAGTGCAGAAATAAATTGCAGGAAATTAATTAACATGAAATTAAAGAAATTTAAATATAGAGCAATACATGATAAATATAAAATATTTACATTTAAACAGTACATGCATTCTAAAAATACGTATTCTAGGAATGGGAAGTGACATTACCTATAGTTGAACTTCTAGGAAAAACCTTCTTTGTAGAGCTCTTCTCCTTGTTGTCCCAATCCAACAAACCAACAACTAACTGAAATAAAACTCCAATAACAGCAAGTATTGGTATATTAAAACCTAATGGAAGAGATTTGAATGAAAAAAGAAATGGAATGGAATTCTAGGGATTAAATGAAGTAGAAACAAACCTTTTTCCTAAACTTGAGCTTTCCTAAAAAGAGGCAACCCTAAAATTAAGAGAGCATTTATAGGGTGGTGATCCCAAGGATGATATGGTGGCCGGCCACTTAGTCTAGGCTAGGGTTTTTGGTAATGTCTTGGGCTTTGGGCCAACCTACAAGGCTATGAGTTAAATTAATTTATTAACGGTTCTAAATCATAAGCCATGACTTATGACTTTCTAATTCCTATTGCTAACGAGAGTCTATATACCAAACCAAGGGTTAGCTTAGGTTAGACTAGAGTCATATAACCTAACTAAGTCCATACTAACTAGGGTTAGCTTCTAGGTTGGTCTACTAGGGTCAAAACTAGTCAAAGTCAACCTAGTCCAAACAATTCCAAAATAATTCCTAAAAATTCCCATAAATTCAAATAAATTCTAATAAATTTAAATTACCCCAAAAAATGTCAAAATACCCTCAAACTAGAAATGATAAATAGAATACCTTAATCACAAGGCTAGACTCTAGGTCAACAGTCTCCAAGGTTACACTATCAAAACACCAAAATCATAATGTGAAACCCATTATTTTTAATTATTTAATAGTGTTTTATTAGTATTTCAAAATTATTATTATATTAAATAATTTTGGGTGAAAAAGAATTTCGAAAATATTAATAAACTTGGACTTTTGATTTTCGGACCCAGACCCGAGTCCGAACCCAGACCCAGGCCCGAGCTCAATATTTTTCCTATTTCCTTCCTAATCTGGTTTTGACTGTTTTGCTATTAATAAAAGAATAATAATAATAATATAATAAATACCAGCTGGTCCCGTAGGACCAGCAACTTTAACCCATGAATTGGTAAAAGCCACTATCTATTCACTCTCCCCACACACGTAACCGACCTCACCCTTTAATTACTCTCCATCACTCCCCTTTCCCTCCTGTCCATTTGTATTCCCAAACGTTCAACTCCACTCTCCCTTTAATTCTCCTACTCCTCCCACTTCCTTCACAAACCCACAGAGAATAATTCCCACAACATTACTCTCAACTCTTCTATATCTCTTCTCCCTGGATTTACAGAACTCTCAACTATCCCTCTCTCTCTCAGAATCATTTTTTCCCCTAACCCATTTTTCCCTGGAGCAAAACCCTACCCGAGCCCTAACCCCCGGCGAACTCCGCGGCCGAGCTTCCCTCCGGCGCGCGACTCTCCGCCACCCCCGAGCTCGGCGGAGCCCGCCGTCCGCGCCTCTCCCGCGCCTCCGCGCGCGGCGTCTCCCCCGCCTCCGCGCGCGGCGTCTCCCTCGCGCGGTTTTCACCTCCGGCAGCGCGGCCCGGCCTCCTCCCTCGCCGACCTCTCCCCGGTGGCGCCACCCTCCGGCCACGCCCCGTCCGGCGAAGCCCTCTCCGGCGCCCGCCGTCCAGATCCACGACGAGGACCTCCCCGCTATCCGCGAGCTCCCGAGCTCCGGCGGTCAACCCCAGATCCGCCCGGTGCCCTAGCTCCCGCGGCCAGCGCCCACCGCGCTCCTACGCGACCTCTTCCCGCCGCTGTCCGCGGACTCCCCCGCGGCCGACCCTCTGTTCCGACGAGGCGTGCCCTAGCGCAGCCGACCGATCTCTCTCCCGTGCGCGCCCCTCTTCTGTGCGTGGTTGAGCCAGATCTGCTCGCAAGCCCTCTCCCGCTGTCCGGGATCTGCGACCTGCTGCCGAACTTTGTTTCAGATTATTTCCGAGTTTTTCTCGCGGCTCCCCGCCAAAGGAATTTGGTAATTTCTGGATAATCACAGTAGTTCGTCCCTCCCCGTAGAGTCGATGATGAAATCGGTCCCCGGATTCCATTCAGGAAATTCGATTAGCTGCGTTATATTTCGATTAGCTGCGTTAGATTATTTTTCCTGTGTTTTACCTGCCGGTTTGGTGTGAATTGGTTGATTATGGGAATCCCAGACATTTCGGGAAGTTCGGTGGATTGAGAATTATTTTCTGTGGCTTGGGATTATTTTGGTGGATATTCTGTGGATTATTTTGGGTTGGAAATATTTGCAGGTTTTCTGTGGCGCATTTTCCAGTTTTGGGTTTGTCCCGAAATAGAGGAAATGCTGCCCAAATTTCTACAAAAACTATATTTTTATTGATTTCAAAAGTGGCTTTCGAAAATGAATTTCTAAACTGATTTTTGGGCGACGACCGTACCGGTCTGTGGGCCCCGGCGAAATGCAAACGCACCGGTCGGACCGGACGTTGTGGTATTAGCCAAATTTTGAGGAATTGACCGAGTCTGAGACTCTTAGTTTTCATCTTTAATTATTTTAATTAATATTTAGGCTATTTACTATAGTTAGTTAATTACCGCACTTTATTTAATAATTTAAGTCATTTTCTCTTATTTGATGTAAAAGAAAATTGTACAGGGCATAAGCCCACCCTAGGACCATTAGCTGTGCCAATGTATTGTGTAGCATAGTTTTATTTTATTTTTATTTTTCTGGTGGATGTGGAATTTGGGTGGTTTTTGATTAGTCGCATAATCGTAAATTAGAGCGCGAATTACTAATTAATTACGAATTTAGTTAAAATGAATAGAATAATATCAAATAACTAGTTCACGATTTATCACTAAAAGAAACTGTATTTTTATAAATATATTACAAAAACTCAAAGTTTTCCCAAGTTAAATTGATTCTCGTGTTATTTTCAAATAATCCAATTAACCGGTTTAATCAAACGCACGTAGTTGCGACGTAAACGTTAGCTGTAGATTAATACAACTTAAAACCTGACTAGGATTTACTACTAGAGATTGCAACTAGCACACTTAGTCTGGTTATTCAAGGTTCTAAGTCGAGTTCTCAACTGTAGGAACTCGAAGTTACACCTGACGTTCCTCCTCGGTACCGACTCGTCTATCCAGTCATTCTAAAAACAAAGGCAAGTGCAGTTATGTCTATTTGGTAATTTATCTAGTAATTGTTTATTGCAATTTTAAACCATATTGCTACACGGAACTCTCTCCTAGAGTTCGAATATTGACTCATTGATTGAATCTGATTGACTCGGGATATTGGGGGAGTAGTGTAGCGTCTATGACCAATACCCCTATATTGCATCATTGATTGTGCGAGCTGATTCCTCCTATACACGAGGATAGGCCGGACCGTATCATTAGGATATAATTGAATCATCCTAAGCCGGTCATAGTTCGTTACCTACTCAAATCATATTGTTTTCAATTGTAGAATTGTGAAAAATATTGTTAAAGTATTTCAAATTGTTTAACATTGCAAATTTCAAATTATTATTTGAATTATTGGATATTCGTAATTGTACTTTGCTCCCTCCTGACTGGAGACAACATTTTAGGTAACACTGAGGTTGACGAGCTATTCTATTATGGCTACTACGACCCGGTTCTCTACCCTGCAACGGTACCGGAGCCGTCTCTGGAGGACGCTGATCCTGGGACTGCTGAACCTGATGTTTAGATAGTTCTTCCTTTATGCATTTTCTTCTTTATTTGGAGTTTGTAGTTTTATTTCGGTATTTCCTTTCACAGTTGTACTTCTGAATATTTTATTAAACAAAGTTTCAAATTTCGAATAGAACAGTTGTGACAAATGTACTTGTGTTGTTGTGAATACCTGCAATGGAACAGCTTACTGCCGTCTCAACAACGGTGCAGGCTGGGCATGATCCGGTTCGACCCAATTAGTTGGGATCGGGTCGTGACACATAAGTCATGATTTAAAATAGTTTTAAATGATTAAAAATCATCATAAATCATATCATGATTTAAATATCATTATTAAAAGACTAAAATTACAAAATTTCAAAATTATCCTCTTCTGGAAAACTGGGTGTTACACCTCCTATGAGCTCCATGTATACAGTAGTTGTTATCCATGTGCAATAACATATCATGACTTGATCCTTGTGTAATGATTGGGGGCAGGGAGAGTGTTGTTGGTTATGTGATCATTATCCCCAGTAGGTATTCATGTGCAACTCCATAGTTTATCCATGTGCAACCCAACCTGTTTACATAACCAATTTATGCTCTAAATCACGTAGATAGTTATATTTCTCTATTTATCATATTTATATCTCATCTTGATAGTCTTTTTTTTATTTTTCTTTACAGCGTTTCATGTATAGTTTTCTATAGTTTGCTTTATATGTCCAATCCTGATATGAACTGTTGTGAGAGATATGTACTCGTTCCGTCCTGATTGGGCATGTTAAAATTTTTACAGGTGATGATGAAGAGTTCTGCCCTACTTATTATGGCATTGGCTTAGATGACACTGGTGACGTGGACCCTCAGGAGGATCCAGCAGTCGCTGAGGACTTGCCCAAAGTCTAGCTGAGACTAAGTATCTTATTGTCTTTTTCTTTGAGACATTATGAGTTGTACTTGAGATTTGTTCTGATGGTTTACACCTAGACTTTTATTATATCTGTGAATCTCTTGAGGTTTATTCTTCTATTCCATCTTAGTTGTGATTGAGTTACTTATTATTTTATTCTCCATTCGGAGCATATTCTAGACTGTGTTAGATATTGTGACCCAGGACAGCGTTCTACCGCCGACACTGCGGCGTAGGCTGGGCGTACTTCACTTCTCGTGCCTTTTCACTTGGTGCGGGTCGTGACACCTCCATTTTACTCAGCACCCCATTCCTCTCCAACTCCCCTACCACCTCACCCCCACTATCCCCTCCCACCGTCCTTCCTCTTGTTCCCTATCGCCGCCTCTACTCACAACCCCACCATGGCCTCCTACAAGGAGGTCATAAAGAAAATGGCGGCGCTCTTCTCCGAACAAGGGCCGGCCGGATCTATCTCCCTCTCGACAAAAGAGTCATCGACTGCGGAATACTGGGCCTCCTCTATAGCGGTCAAACCTCTCTCGACCCGCACATATTCAAGCCCGGTGATATTATCCATCCTCTCCAAGATGTGGAGGCCTTCGAAATTGCTACAGGTCTTCGATCTGGAGCGGGAGGCGGACACCTTCCTGGTGAGGCTCGATTCCCCTACGGCCATCGACCGTGTGATCAGCGACGTGCCATGGAGCATAAATAACGACCTCCTTGCTATTGAGCGATGCGATCCGGGAAAACTACCAGAAGAATATCAATTCCTCTTTGCGGACTTCTGGATTCAAATCCATAGACTTCCTCCAAAATTTCTGAATTGCAAAGCGGTCACAAGGGTAGCGGAGGCCATTGGATCGTCTAGGCCATGCTCTACAGAGGAAGAAGCTAAATGGAAAACCTACGCTCGCATTAAGATCCTCATCAACATCTCAAAGCCGCTGAAGAAGACAATAAAGACTAATATGGAGGGCCTCACTGTAAGTAACGTGGTGATAAAATAGGAACGCCTTCCCCAATTCTGCACGTTCTGTGCCAGAGTCGAACATGCCATCTCCGACTGCAAAGAAAAAGAGATGTTCATGTCCTTGATTGTGGAGGACTGGACTACTGAGGAAAAAGCTCGGGTTACGGAGCTTCTCAAACCAAGAGTCAAAGAAGATGAGTACCGTGCCTCCACACCAAGAACACCAAGTCGTCAGAATAATCTCAATGTCGGCGCTGACCCACAAATCAACATGGAGAACCACCCCGAGGCGGCGGGGGGCAGTGCCACATTGGATTACCATCCTGCTGAAACCATGCAAACCATCAGAGGCCCAACATCAAGCAGTATAGGGCCCAGTACACATGGACGCAGCTTAGACCAGATCCACGAATCTCAACATTCGTTATATCTACCACCGCATAGAAGGGAAAACCAACCAACTCCTCAACAACCGGATACCAACAAAGAACATCCAAATCAGAGATTCTCGTCAGGACTCTTATCATTAAATATGATTCCATGCAACACCAACGAGGAAGCACGTGTCGGCCTGCGGATGGATATGTGTAAGCCTCCTGAATTTCAGGGCTATTTTAAATTTTCTGAATGAATTATTTTCAATAAATATATTATTATTTAATTGTTTGTGATCATTAATGTTACTTTCCGTGACTTTGACTTCTGGAGCGTTAGGGATGCCAATCTCGGTAAACTCTCTTTACGAGTTTGAAGTAGACAAGATTATCTTCATGTTGATATATCATGTCCCACTTAAACTCGTTCCCTTGTGCTCTTTTTGTATAGCGCAACTTCGGGTCAACTTAGACCAATTAACCGTTGAATAATTATTCCCACTTTTATCTTTGATCATCGTTTGCACGTTACCGTGACTATTAATTTAGGAGCACCAGACCAGTCATTTTCTCAGAACCAACTTCTCATGAATGATCTACTCGAGACGCTCTTCACCACTGACCTTCGTGTCCCACTCAGAACTCCATTTTGTGCTTCATTTTCTTCGCACAATTTTTGGGTCAATTTAGGTCAATTAATTATCTACCGTAAAACCTGATTTAATTTCCAATTTAATTTCGGGACCCGACATCGATCCAACCTAGTCGAGCCAAAGTATGGACGTGGCCCACATGAAGCCTACTACCCACATGATGCTTGTGTCCCATTTATTTGAGTTCCCACATATTATTTATTTGTCCATTATCATAAATACATATTTAATTCAATTATTGCCTCCTGTCCGATTTTGACCCGACCCGGCTCGACCGGACCCGAGCCCAAGCTCCATATTGTTCTTTCATGACTGCCCAAATACCCCACACAATTTTTCTATTTCTCCTATTTTGAAAATATCTCTTCATCACTCTACTTTACAAATATCATATATATATATATATATATATATATATATATATATATATATATATATATATATATATATATATATATATATATATATATATATACACACACACTCTCTCTCTCTCTTATAACAAACACTCCACCACCTCACCCCCTCCTTTACAGCCAGCACACCCTCTCCCCCCTTTTGGACCGACCTCCCTCTCTCATCTCAAATATCTCTCTCTATCCTACACTCTCTCTCTCTCTTCCTATATATATTTACACTTACACACACACACAATAATAACTATCCCTCTCTCTCTCATCTAAACCAGACACACACCCCACTCCCAGCCCCCTCATTGCCGACACCCCCACCTTCATCCTCCACCAGCCACCACCCTCTCCTCCTTCCTCCTACCATCCTCCAATCTACCATAATCATCATCAAGTTCATCATCACCATTATCACCATCATCAACTCCATCTTCATCACCATGCACCACCACCATGCACCATCATCTACACTGTCACGACCCGCACCCACTGTGAGGGTACGAGAACGTAACAACGCCCAGCCTACGCCGCAGAGTCGGCGGTAGAACGCTGTCCTAGGTCAATCATCTAATAATATAAAGGTACCTGTACAGTATATACACTCCGAATGGAGATGACATAACATAACAGTCTCAATCACATCTAAGGCAGATACAGAATAGTAAAGGTAGATAGAGAGATCAAAAGCACAATGTAAAACAATTAAGAGGAAGAAAATCTAAGTGTCTAAGATAACAACTCGAGAACATCCAGCTCAATACAAGTCTCTAATATATACAACATCTCAGAAGAACAACTGAAAGTCAAATAACAATGCTGAAAGAAAAGCTAAAGCCTAGCTATCTAGCCTAGACTATGGGAGTAGCATCCTGTACTACAGCTGGGTCCTCCAGAGGAGCCAGGTCGCAGGTGTCGTCTAAGCCTGCTCCGTAATAGGTGGTACATAGGACCTCATCCTCATCCTCTGTAATATTTTTAACAGGTCCAGTCAGGACAGGAGCGAGTACAGTACATCTCAACAGATCATAGCAGGTTAGAAAATATAATCATGCAGTAAAGTAAGATACATGAACTGAAGAAATACAGTATGTAAACAGAGAGAGAACTGTAATAGAAATATCTACTATACATAGAGAACTAACAGTGACTAGTGAGTCAGAGTAAAATATAAACATGTGAATGGCATAGGAGATTCATGACTACAGCTAAGAGAGTGATTCATGACTACAGCTACTTGGATAATATTCACATGCCTATTTCTACTCCCCCATCCCCAATCAATACACAAGGATCTGTTCAAGTTATGTTAAGATTCGTGAAACTTCACATGGCTCATAAAATGAGTGATACGTGAAGGTGATTCATGATGGCTCTGTGAATATGAGAGTACATGTGTCACAAGCGATTCGTGAATCAGAGGAAGCATAGAGATACGTGATGATTCGTGAAACGCATAAAACATGCAGTATCCGATGCTCCCGAGGGGGATAACATCTCATGAAAAGATCCATATAGTACCAATCCGTGTGACCAACGTGACAGTATCAAGTAAAGTAATTTAAAGTAGAAAAATAATTCTAAACATGATATAAAATGATCAGAGAATGTACTCGCCTGGTATCTGAGTGTCCAACTGAAATGTATTGTCCGAGGAGTGGTGTCTGGCTCCTATTTAGAACAGCACAAGTCACAACAAGTCCAGAATGGTAAAATAAAGTACTACAATGCATTCTACATGAATCTAGGTCAATTTAGGCCAAAGTCAACTCTTGGTCAACTCTGGTCAACCCTAACAGTCAAACTAGGTCAGTTCTAGTCTAAATAAGTAAAACTAGGTCAAACGAGGTTAAACTTGGTCAAACTAGTCTAGGTTGGTCAACCTAGGCTTAACAAGTCAATCTAGGTCAACTAACCAAATACCATACAAATCATACTAGTCTGGTGATACACAAGTGTATCCACACCACATGCTATAGGCCAACTACATAGGCAATGAGCCATATCACATATAGGCCAATACAATCTCTATTTCACATTAAACATAGGCAATTGAAATATTGACATTACACTACCACATTATCTATAGGCAAATGCCATATCCAATTCACATTACCTAATCACATGTATATTTCACATTTGGCTATATACACACACACACATATATATATATATATATATATATATATATATATATATATATATATATATATTCACTCACATACCATTATTTATATATCCACATAAAGTATATATGTAATATACATATACATTTAGATAGAAGGGGGAAAAACTAGGCATATGTGTGTGTGTATAAGGTGTCATGTATGTGGAATGTGTATATGAGGGTTTGTGTAATAGGGTTATGTGTGTGTGTGTGGACTATTTGTGTGTGTGAGTGTGTGAGAAAAAAATCAGGAATCATAAATGTGTATGTGTGGTGAGTAATGAGGAAAATGTGAGGGTGTTTGTGTCATTTAGAAGTGTAGGCATGTGTGTGTATGAAAAACAGTGTGACAGGGATCTCACATGTGTGTGTGTGTGTGTTAGTGTCATAGATTGTGGAATGTGTGAAATGATTAGGGAATCAACCTCTCAGGTTTCAGATTTCCTAAAACTAATGACAGGTATAACCCCCAACCAAATACAAAATCCCATGCTCAGTTCAGTTAAGAAAAGGAATTTCAGGTTTGTGTGTAGTCTCAGGAATTCCAGTGACAGGTTAAGGAGGATGTGTGTTTGTCATTTCAGTTGTGTGAGAGAGAAATGAGAACATGTGATAGGAAAGTAAAATAGTGTGATGAAAATGGAAATTCAGAAATGTGTAGATAGGCTTGTGTGCATACAACAATTTATTGAAACCCTCAACCAAATTTGAGATGAATTCATGAATCCAAATCTCATTTAGGAAATGCCAATCTCAGTTTCACAAATCTCAGTTTGAATCAAATATTAGCTTAAATACAAGATTCAAATGACAGCTTATTTCCAGTCCATTCCAAACCAACCCATTCGAAATACATTCACCTAAATGTCATCAACTAATCAGTGAACTAAGAATGAATTAAACATGGAAACAAATCATTCAAAAATCAGTTAAAATCTGGAATCAAATGACAGGTTAAATAGGGAAAAATCAATTTCAGTTCAGTCCCATACCCATTCCCTACTTGAAATCCAATACTAAGTACAAGAAACCAATCCAACATGTAAAAATCAAACTACTAAAATTAACACATATGTTCAAGTGATCAACATGAATTTAATCATTAATAAAAACAGTTAACAATCAAATTTTTTAAAAAACAAGAACCCCATTCCCTGCGCGTATCAGTGAGGTATCAGCTAACAAGGGAATTCGATTTTTCGAATTCGAAAACACAACAAAACGATAACCCAATGATTGGTACTTGATGACAAGCATGTGAGGGTGTATGAGAGTGTCCTCGTGTCCAGGAATTGGACATGAATCGTGTCTAGAATACAATACGAACACAGAACCAAACAGTACAAAAATAATCATCGTGCACGCGTGCACGCGCGTATAACACGCGACACACGACACGACACGTGGGTGTGCACCTAGGTTCGCCTAGGGTAGGGCTAGGTTCGTGTCAGCCTGAAACATGTCCACGTGACACATAGGCACGACACGAACCCTGTGTCAGCAGCGCCTGTGCGCGTGCACAGCCGCCTGCGCGCGACAGCGCACGGCCAGTGCGGGGGCGATTGCGCCACGCACACTCTACGAGATGCTCCCAAATTTTGGGAGCATGGTCGCAGACGTTGCCCCAAGGCTCACACAAAATTTTAGGACACGACGTGTCCTGTGTCCAGAGAAATGGACCCCGTGATGCAGGACACGGCCTACGGTCCCGTGCTGCGTGTCCACGCATAAAAATAGGACACAAAAGGACACGAAACACTAGGACACCTTCACAAAAATTGATACACACATCAAGATCTACAAATCCATGTAATTATATTTCAAAAATATAAAAATTTATTCCTATGTGGCATTTCTACAAACACCTATGCACCTATCATGATACGTGTCCGATACAGACACGAAATGGACACAAATTGTGCCCAAATTTTGGGGACAGCTAGGAAACCCTAAAACCTAACCTTATATGCAAAGAAATTAGGAAAAACTATGAGTTTAGATGATTTACCTATTGAGTATCAAAACTCAAGAAAAGCTTCAAAGAGTGAATTCCAAATGGCAACTCCAAATCTCCAAATGGCATGCAAACTGAGGTGCTCCTCCAAAATCAGTATATAAACAAAAATTAGATCCTATTGCAAAAGACTAGGACTAAAAAGGAGCTAAAATGAATTAATTAGGAATTTCTAAGGTTGGGGATTTACCTCTTTCTAAACTTGAGATCTATTTTCAAGAGAGGCTAACCCTAAATGAAGGAGGCATTAAATAGGGGTGGGAAACCCTAGGTTGGCTGCCATGGGTGGGTTTAATTTGGTTTTGGGCTTAAGTCATGGGCCTATGGCTTAATCACAAGTCTTAAAATTGATAAATCATAAGTCATTGACTTAAGCCATAAGTCATGAACTAATTTCACTTAAGTAATCATTCCTACCTTAAAACTAATTTCTAATGACTAAAAGTAGGTTAACTAGAGTTAGACTAGGGTCACCAACTAGAGTTAGTTCTACAAGGTCTCAACTAGTCAAGACTAACATAAGACATAGTAATATTTTAATTAATATTAAATTCACACAAATTCCCATAAATCATAATAAATTCAAATAAATCCTAAAATGGCCAAAATACCCTCTAGCCTAAAATGTACTAGTCAAACATCCTAATCACATGGCTAGGCCCTAAGGTTACACTAGTCAAACACCCAAAATCATAAGTCATAATTTAAAATAGTTTTAAAATGATTAAAAATTATCAAAAAAACATATTATCATTTAAATATCATAATTAAATAAATTAAAATACAAAATTTCAAAATTACCCTCATCTGGAAAACTGGGTGTTACAATCCTACCCACCTTATAAAAATTTCGTCCTCGAAACTAAAATGTTCCTACTCCTTCTAGGTTAAACCCCCACAATCAAGTCTCAGAACTTAAATAAAACATACGATTAAAAAGGACGGCATACAGGGTCATGGCATACGGTGGTAGTGAAGTCTCATCTAGGTATACTAGTCATGCTAACCAAAACGGTCATAGGGCATCAAAACACACAAGCAATCTAGGGTGCTAACTAGAAAAGATACAAAAATAACAATCATCAAGACTGTAAGGAAGTCTACCCTCCTATATAAAAACTGGTAATTATCAGAAATATAATAAATATAAAGGGGTACTATTTAAAAATCAAGATCAAAGGTTTAAGGAACGAAAGTCAATAGCTTTGAAATCCATATCACGATATATATAGAGAATGTGTTAAAGAGGGAAAAGCTAGCATTATGTAAGGGTTATGTGGTTTGTGTGAAATATACATAAAAGTGTATAAGAGGATTTGTGTCGCAACTATAGCTATCAAGTTACACTATTCATGGCATATTGGTTAAGCAATCTACATGGCACAAGCTATTTACTCATAATATGCATGGCTAACCATATATATATATATGTATATTTATATGTATAGAGAGGTAGGGATTTAATTATGCATCTACTTACATTATAACATGTTTACAGAACTATATATATATCTATATAGCTATATGAACATAACATAGAGATGAAGGGTTAGGTTTTCATGGCAGTTGTGAACATTAGTGTAGAGTGTCAAGTGTACATGGGTTAAAACTTGAAATGAAGGGTTCAATCATTCAGTTTAGCTCAATATTACATATTAGATCTGAAATTGAACTACACATATTGAAAGCAATGTAAAAAATGTTAACATGTATTCAGTTTTCAAAAATTTGGAGAAATTCGAACATCAAAACCAACTCAATGTTTACCACAACCACAACCTAACATGTAAGAGTATGAAACCTAACATTATATACCTACACACAACAATGTACACGGCTCAAAACATTACATTAAAGAAAACTGCAATTTGACTAATCACTTAGAATTCAGACTTAAAGGGTTAATATGTACATAGTCTCAGGCTTGATAAATTCAACACAAAACTCAACCAAACTCAACCAATTTTCTTTAAGACTTGAAATCCTGCATGTAACATACATGTGCAGTAATGTAAACAACAACTAATAACATGAAATTTAAATTTAATTTACGAATCTAATCTGGAAAACAGAGAACTAGTCACTGATACTGTCCTATATTAGAATCATTAGGATTTTGAAAATTAACATCAACATATTAATATGCATTTAGATAGGTTGGTGATCAAGTGTAGCATACATACGTGTCAGGCAAGCATCTGTGTCCACTATATTATATATTCTAAGGTAATACAAGAAATAATGGCAAGAAGAAGATAATGATAAAATCTGTTCTGCTTATCTATTTAAAAGAAGGAACTATTTGAAACCAGAGTTACAATATCAAATCTAAGTTAAGGTCTAGCAAAATCATTGATTCATTGTATTAGGAAGAATTTATAGCAAGAAGTTATACCAGATTTATAATAACAGCTAAGCCACTCCTACTCATACTCCTAAGTCATTTATAGCAATCAAAAGGGTATGATGTTTAAAACCTCCTCAAGATACAATCTGTTAATCATATGCGTCTGTCCAAAATCATGTTGTCCAGAGTCTTCATCATGCTAGTGAGCAAGGCTACGATAATTACAGAGTCCTTGACTAAGGTACGTACCTCTAGGTTCATGGTATTTAAAATTTTTGTATTGCCGCTTGCGACGGCAAAAACCTTAAATTCCCATACCCGAGGGATACATCCAAAATCTGACTACATGTCCTTACTATGCCAACTAACACGACTATCGAAGATTCTAGATCCCATGATTTAGGTGACCTAGCCCATATAATTTTTTGAAGCAAAACCAACATAACAAAAGAACAACATGACAAAATTAATCAATCAGCAAGGAACAGATGGAATAGAATTTCAAGGTAGTTATAAAAGACAATTTCGGAAATGGAATTGAGAAGAACGGAACTTGCAGCAAGATCTCCAATGGTCTGTGTATCCTTGACAGTCCTGACGATAGCTCGCCCTGCTGGTTTCCTCTAGCCTGTTACTGATGCTGTATGAACCGCTGCTGCTGAGAGAAATCAGAAATGACGGGAAAATATCTCTGTACAGGCAGAGGTGCACCTCCAATGTAGTAGAACGCCAACCTGAGTCGGCATAACAGGAGCTGCGGTCTCGAGGCCCTGATGAACAGGATGAGAGGTGGCCAGCCTCTCGATAGTATCCCCCGAACCGAAGCGATGAGATCGTGCCTTCATAACCATCATGAAGACAGATCAAAACAAGAAGCAATTTCTGAGAATGAAGCGAAAATTCAAAGGAGGACAAAATATATTCAAGGGAAGTCAATAAGCAACAATTTAGGTAAAGGAATCTGATTAAGAGTTTTCCTAGTGTGATTGAGTACCTCAAAGATATTCTAATCCTACTGCAGGCTGTAGTGATATTCTAGTTCGAATACCACTACATAAACTCGACCTGCATAGGCCACCACTAAAAATGTGTCACGACCCGCACCCACTGTGTGGGTACGAGAACGTAACAACGCCCAGTCTACGCCGCAGTGTCGGCGGTAGAACGCTGTCCTAGGTCAATCATCTAACAATATAAAGGTACATGTACAGTATATACACTCCGAATGGAGGTGACATAACAGAACAGTCTCAATCACATCTAAGACAGATACAGAATAGTAAAGGTAGATAGAGAGATCAAAAGCACAATATAATATAATTAAGAGGGAGAAAATCTAAGTGTCTAAGATAACAACTCGAGAACATCCAGCTCAATACAAGTCTCTAATATATATAACATTTCAGAAGAACAACTGAAAGTCAAATAACAATGCTGAAAGAAAAGCTAAAGCCTAGCTATCTAGCCTAGACTATGGGAGTAGCATCCTGTACTGCAGCTGGGTCCTCCAGAGGAACCAGGTCACAGGTGTCATCTAAGCCTGCTCCGTAATAGGTGGTACATAGGACCTCATCCTCATCCTCTGTAATATTTTCAACAGGTCCAGTCAGGACAGAAACGAGTACAGTACATCTCAACAGATCATAGCAGGTTAGAAAATATAATCATGCAGTAAAGTAAGATACATGAACTGAAGAAATACAGTATGTAAACAGAGAGAGAACTGTAATAGAAATATCTACTATACATAGAGAACTAACAGTGACTAGTGAGTCAGAGTAAAATATAAACATGTGAATGGCATATGAGATTCATGACTACAGCTACTTGGATAATATTCACATGCCTATTTCTACTCCCCCATCCCCAATCAATACACAAGGATCTGTTCAAGTTATGTTAAGATTCGTGAAACTTCATATGGCTCATAAAATGAGTGATACGTGAAGGTGATTCATGATGGCTCTATGAACATGAGAGTACATGTGTCACAAGCGATTTGTGAAACAAAGGAAGCATAGAGATACGTAATGATTCGTGAAACGCACAAAACATGCAGTATTCGATGCTCCCGAGGAGGATAACATCTCATGAAAAGATTCATATAGTACCAATCCGTGTGACCAACGTGACAGTTTCAAGTAAAGTAATTTAAAGCAGGAAAATAATTCTAAACAGGATATAAAATAATCAGAGAATGTACTCGCCTGGTATCTGAGTGTCCAACTGAAATGTACTGTCCGAGGAGTGGTGTCTGGCTCCTATTTAGAACAGTACAAGTCACAACAAGTCCAGAATGGTAAAATAAAGTACTACAATGCATTCTACATGAATCTAGGTCAATCTAGGCCAAAGTCAACTCTTGGTCAACTCTGGTCAACCCTAACAGTCAAACTAGGTCAGTTCTAGTCTAAATAAGTCAAACTAGGTCAAACGAGGTTAAACTTGGTCAAATAGTCTAGGTTGGTCAACCTAGGCTTAACAAGTCAATCTAGGTCAACTAACCAAATACCATACAAATCACACTAGTCTGGTGATACACAAGTGTATCCACACCACATGCCATAGGCCAACTACATAGGCAATGAGCCATATCACATATAGGCCAATACAATCTCTATTTCACATTACACATAGACAATTGAAATATTGACATTACACTACCACATTATCTATAGGCAAATGCCATATCCAATTCACATTACCTAATCACATACATATTTCACATTAGGCTATATATACATACATATATATTCACTCACATACCATTATTTATATATCCACATAAAGTATATATGTAATATACATATACATTTAGATAGAAGGGGGAAAAACTAGGCATATGTGTGTGTGTATAAGGTGTCATGTATGTGGAATGTGTATATGAGGGTTTGTGTAATAGGGTTATGTGTGTGTGTGGACTGTTTGTGGGTGTGAGTGTGTGAGAGGAAAATCAGGAATCATAAATGTGTATGTGTGGTGAGTAATGAGGGAAATGTGAGGGGGTGTGTGTGTGTGTGTGTGTCATTTAGATGTGTAGGCATGTGTGTGTATGAAAAACAGTGTGACAGGGATCTCACATGTGTGTGTGTGTGTGTGTGTGTGTGTGTGTGTGTGTTAGTGTCATAGATTATGGAATGTGTAAAATGATTAGGGAATCAACCTCTCAGGTTTCAGATTTCCTGAAACTAATGACAGGTATAACCCCCAACCAAATACAAAATCCCATGCTCAGTTCAGTTAAGAAAAGGAATTTCAGGTTTGTGTGCAGTCTCAGGAATTCCAGCGACAGGTTAAGGAGGATGTGTGTTTGTCATTTCAGTTGTGTGAGAGATAAATGAGAACATGTGATAGGAAAGTAAAATAGTGTGATGAAAATGGAAATTCAGAAATGTGTAGATAGGCTTGTGTGCATACAACAATCAATTGAAACCCTCAACCAAATTTGAGATCAATTCATGAATCCAAATCTCATTTAGGAAATGCCAATCTCGGTTTCACAAATCTCAGTTTGAATCAAACATTAGCTTAAATACAAGATTCAAATGACAGCTTATTTCCAGTCCATTCCAAACCAACCCATTCGAAATACATTCACCTAAATGTCATCAACTAATCAGTGAACTAAGAATGAATTAAACATGGAAACAAATCATTCAAAAATCAGTTAAAATCTGGAATCAAATGACAGGTTAAATAGGGAAAAATCGATTTCAGTTCAGTCCCATTCCCATTCCCTACTCGAAATCCAATACTAAGTGCAAGAAACCAATCCAACATGTAAAAATCAAACTACTGAAATTAACACACATGTTTAAGTGATCAACATGAATTTAATCTTTAATAAAAATAGTTAACAATCAAATTTTTTTAAAAACAAGAACCCCATTCCCTGCGCGTATCAGTGAGGTATCAGCTAACAAGGGAATTCGATTTTTCGAATTCGAAAACACAACAAAACGATAACCCAATGATTGGTACTTGATGACAAGCATGTGAGGGTGTATGAGAGTGTCCTCGTGTCCAGGAATTGGACACGAATCATGTCTAGAATACAATACGAACACAGAACCAAACAGTGCACAAATAATCATCGTGCACGCGTGCACGTGCGTATAACACGCGACACACGAAACGACACGACACGTGGGTGTGCACCTAGGTTCGCCTAGGGTAGGGCTAGGTTCGTGTCAGCCTGAAACGTGTCCACATGACACATAGGCAAGACACGAACCCCGTGTCAGCAGCGCCTGTGCGCGTGCACAGCCGCCTGCGCGTCACAGCGCACGGCCAGTGCAGGGCCGATTACGCCACGCACACTCCACGAGATGCTCCCAAATATTGGGAGCATGGTCGCAGACGTTTCCCCAAGGCTCACACAAAATTTTAGGACACGACGTGTCATGTGTCCAGAGAAATGGACCCCGTGATGCAGGACACGGCCTACGGGCCCGTGCTGCGTGTCCACGCGTAAAAATAGGACACAAAAGGACACGAAATACTAGGACACCTTCACAAAAATTGATACACACATCAAGATCTACAAATCCATGTAATTACATTTCAAAAATATGAAAATTTATTCCTATGTGGCATTTCTACAAACACCTATGCACCTATCATGATACGTGTCCGATACAGACACGAAATGGACACAAATTGTGCCTAAATTTTGGGGACAGCTAGGAAACCCTAAAACCTAACCTTATATGCAAAGAAATCAGGAAAAAACTATGAGTTTAGATGATTTACCTATTGAGTATCAAAACTCAAGAAAAGCTTCAAAGAGGGAATTCCAAATGGCAACTCCAAATCTCCAAATGGCATGCAAACTGAGGTGCTCCTCCAAAATCAGTATATAAACATAAATTAGATCCTATTGCAAAAGAATAGGACTAAAAAGGAGCTAAATGAATTAATTAGGAATTTCTAAGGTTGGGGATTTATCTCTTTCTAAACTTGAGATCTATTTTCAAGAGAGGCTAACCCTAAATGAAGGAGGCATTAAATAGGGGTAGAAAACCCTAGGTTGGTTGCCATGGGTGGGTTTAATTTAATTTTGGGCTTAAGTCATGGGCCTATGGCTTAATCACAAGTCTTAAAATTGATAAATCATAAGTCATTGACTTAAGCCATAAGTCATGACCTAATTTCACTTAAGTTAATCATTCCTACCTTAAAACTAATTTCTAATAACTAAAAGTAGGTTAACTAGAGTTAGACTAGGGTCACAAACTAGGGTTAGTTCTACAAGGTCTCAACTAGACAAGACTAACATAACACATAGCAATATTTTAAATAATATTAAATTCACACAAATTCCCATAAATCATAATAATTCAAATGAATCCTAAAATGGCCAAAATACCCCTCTAGCCTAAAATGTACTAGTCAAACATCCTAATCATATGGCTAGGCTCTAAGGTTACACTAGTCAAACACACAAATCATAAGTCATGATTTAAAATAGTTTTAAAATGATTAAAAATCACCAAAATTATATTATCATTTAAATATCACAATTAAATAAATTAAAATACAAATTTCAAAATTACCCTCATTTGGAAAATTTGGTGTTACATACACCCCCACCACCACATGCCACCTTCGCCACCGCCGACGACCGATGCCGCGGCCACCCCCGCCGCCGACGCGGCCCCACGTCTTCGCCATGCCCGACCAGGCTGGCCCCGCACCTTCCAGCAACAGCGGCAACAACCAGCGCCTCAGCAGCGCACAAATGCAGCAACCGTGCGCGCCGCGCCGCCACCGTGGCCGGCCGCCGCCGTCGGCGAGCCCCTCCGGCCGTACGTGCACCCCAGGCAACCACCCCGTGGCCACCTCCCGCTTCCCCGACTCGCCGAATAGGCTATTCGTGCGTTTTGAACGGAATCCCGTCGTGACGCACGAGTTTTGAACTCGAAAATGGTGCTCCGTCGCAGCAACTTCGTACACATTTTTCGAGAGATCCGACCGTTGGATCGACGAACTCTTTGCTCCGTCACAATCTCGGTATATAGCACTTCATTTCCCTCAATTTTCGTCCGTTAATTTTGTCGTTTGATACCTCAAAACTGGCCACTAAGTTGATATTTTAAATTGAATTTTTGGATAGTTTCGTGACGCCAACTTCGCGGGTTCGTATCTTCGTGCGTTGCAGCTCCATTTTGCGTGCTACTAGTTCCTGTACGTAGCTGGTATAACCCTCTTCTTGTCCTTTAATTTTCGTTTCATTATAAGCACGTTTGGTTGGTCGAATTCGACGCCAAAGTTGGCCGTCCGAATTTTTTAATTTACACTTGTTAAATTTCATTTTTGAACCAGAGACTTCGGATTCAATTTCTGACACCACCAGTAGACTCGTGACGTCGTTTGGCATATTTCATATAAAGTTTGCTTGATTTGGAGAACGTGGGCCTGACACGTATTTCGTTGCAAAACGGATCCCACTTTTCGAGTCAACGGCTCACTTTGAGATCTGCTCATCGAAATCCATTTCGGATATACCGTTGAGTTCGTATCGTCATTCTAGACTCGTTGACATATAATTTGCTGAGTTTGAAGATATTTGCTCCGGCACGTATTTCGGTGCAAATGGATTCCAAGTGTCCGCGTCAACGATCATTTTGAGATCGGCATCGGAATCCTATTTCGGACATACCGTTGGGTTCGTATCATCATTCTGGATTCGTGGACATAATTTGCTAGTTTTGTAGACTTCTATCTGACACGTATTTCGGTACAAAGTGTGTCAACGGCGGACCATCTTTGATCCGAAATTATCGTTTGCCCCTGTGTCTAAATTGGACTTAGGGTAGGCTATCCTAGCTAATTTGACCGTTCTGGACATGTTGGTGATATTTATTTTTGTCATCCGACGATGTCAGTAGATTGCTTTGTATCGTCCTAATTTGTAATTAATTATTTTTCCAGAATTGTTACCTTTTGTTTTGTTTTGAATTTTATTTATTTTATTACTGTAAAAATCTGGGAAAAATTGTACTTAAATACTATGTTAATTTAGCTAATTTAAATATTTTTTCCAGCATTTAATAAAAAACTTTTGGTATTTTATAATGGGAAAAAACAATCACTTTCGGATACTTTGCTGATTTTTAAATATTTTGAGAGTTTATAAATTCCAAAAAATTAGTATAAATTTCTAATTAACAAGGATCATTTGGTACTTTATTTTATATAAAATGAGCTTTTTGTCTATCTCAAAAATTATTGGAACTCAGTGTACAGTTTGATTTATTATTGAATAGTTACGACTTGCAATGTTTTTGTGTTGTTTGAGTTATGGTAGTATTGGACCTCACCCCGCACTAGTGTAAAGGCCCTAGAAAATTAGTTGGATATAGTGGCACTTACATAGACTTTTGTAACACCCAGTTTTCTAAATGAGGGTAATTTGAATTTGTATTTTATTTATTTAATTATGATATTATTTAATAATATGATTTCTGGTAATTTTTACTCATTTTTAAATATTTAATCATGACTTGTGATTTTGGTGCATTGACTAGTGTAGCCTTAGACTGTTGACCTAGAGCCTAGTCATGTGATTAGGATATTGATTAGTACATTTTAGCCTAGAGGATATTTTGGTCATTTAGAATTTATTGGAATTTTTAGGAATTTTTAGAATTATTTTGGAATTGTTTGATTGAAGGTTGATAGGGACTTGACTAGCTTTGACTTGTGACCTAACCCTAGTTAGGTTGGATTGACTCGATATGAGATCCTAGGTTAAGTTGGGTCAACCATACTAGTTAGTGCAACATTGAGAATATTGAGTTTTGAATGGAGAGATTTAACCACAAGTCATGACATTTGATTTTTAAGTCATTTGTTTAAAGGCTAGGCCCAAAGCCCATTAACCAAGTGCCCAACCTAACCACCATTTTGTCCAGCCACTTAACCCTCATTGGATTTCCCCCCTTATAAATATTCTCTTGGAATTAGGGCTAGCCTCTAAGGAAGAACAGCTTTAGGAAGAGGTAATGTCCCTACGTCAAAAATCCATAGAAAATCCATTTTAGCTCCTTTTTCCCCCAAACAAATTGCAATAGGTTTTAATCTGAGTATTCTTGCTGTTTTTACACTTTATTTCAGATTCAAATCAATTTGGAGGAGTTTGACTCTCAAGAGGAACCCTCTCTTAGAGCTTTTTGGAGATTTGATACATAGAGGTAACTTCCTAATCTCACCATGAAATGCTAGTTTTTGCATTTAGGGAACCCTAGGCCTAACCTAACTGTAGGAATAGGAAACCCTAAAATTTGGGTCCATTTCGTGTCCTATTGGACACGTATCAGTGTCCCTTTGCATGTGCTTGATGAATGCCACAAAGAATATTTTTGTCTTATTTTGAATTCTTTTTGAACATGATTGTAGATCTAGGTGTATGTTTAATTCTTGTGAAGTGTCCATGGTGTTTAGTGTCTGTGTCGGGTGCACGTAGGGTCGGACACGCTCGCACGCGCGGTTGGGGCTTCCCCTGCTACCGGGTTGGATTGCACTCTGGACACGGCGATTCGGGACACGCCACTTGACACGTGGGTGGGGGCAGTGTCTGACACGGCCCTCCCCAAGTCTCGCGTGTCCCTGTTCCGTGTCGAGCGAGCACGAGCTCGTGCATGGTCGCTCGAGCTGCAGCGCGCGAGTTTCAGTCCCTCTGATAACGGGTGTTAGCGTGGACACGGCGAACACGGTGTCGCGTTCAGGCTGACACAGACCTAGGGTGACCTAGGCGAACACCCTGTGAGCACGAGCTTCGAGTCGACTGTGTCGCACTGCTGTCGTCGGCTGCACGACACGCGTGCACGCGTGCACGATGCAGTGCTATTCCTGTGCACTGTAGGTGTTTGTTTAGTGTTCTTGGGCTTGGACACGCGCTGTGTCGCATCGTGATGGACACGAATTGGACCATAAGACACGGGCATGTTTATCTTTTTACCAACCAACCTCCTTGCATTTTAGTTAGTTTGATCATTAAATTGCATTTACCCTATTTTCTGAAACTGGGTATTATTTCAGTGCTTCCAGTTTCGTAGTTCGAATTTGGGAATCAAATTAGCTCAGTTACTGCAAGTTTTCACATGTTTAATCCTAATTAGTTACCTATATACATTCTAACTATGTTTCGAATCTTGGTTGATTTGGTTTGATTTGGGTTTCAAAATGAGATTTCGATGTGGTTTGATATGCAGTCATTTCCTCATGTACCGAGCTTTCGATTTCAGTTCAAAACTGAAGTGATTTCGTTTTTTGTTTTGTGATGTTGATTGATAAATAGGGTTCACCTCTATTGATGAGTGATGTACATGTCACTTCGATTGTGCTAATACAAGGGAATCATCGACTTGGGTTTTTGCATTGGGTTGGGGAACTTCCTGCCATAGGTTTCAGAAATCTGAAACACTGGGAATTATCTCCTAATTTATTCAATCACTTTGTCCCCCACACATTTTTATACACTCACACATGAACTGAACTACCTGTCATGCCTTCACATATAGCTTCACTGCATACACCCTTCACTGGACACCAACTGACACCCTTGTACACTCTAATACACATGTTAATCTGTACACATTCATAACACACACACAGCCTTTACTCTCTCCTCTTCACTGTTTTATCATTTCCTGCATACAGAATGTACTCCCTGTTTTCTGTTTTCCTGCACACATATTTCACACAGGTACACACACAACCACATTCCCATTTAATCCCCATTGAATACCCATATCAGTCCCTATATACATATCAGTCCATGTTCAGGCCATATTGGCCTATGGGACAGCCCCCTAAACCTGCTATTAACCCTTCACCCTTGCCACACACTAATGCCATGCTTCACTTCACTAACACTCACTTAGCCCCTCTCTATCTCCCTCTATATATATGTATCTATGTAAATTGTAGATATGTAAGTTGAATGTAATATAATGAATGCAATAGATATGCATGTGGTATTGCAATGTAGGAGTGACAAGTATAAATGCATGTATCTTAGCCTATGGTATAGGCCTATGAGTATGTAACCTATATAATACATGTGATTGTGATAGCTTGGCATTGATGTGGATTTGTATTGGTGATGTGGTTGACTAGTATAGTCTTGGTAGGGCTTGGCTAGACCTGATTGACTAGTTAGGGCCTAGAATGACTTACTAAATCTAGTGAGACTTATTTAGACTAGATTGACCTAGTTTGACTTCTAGGGTTGACCAGAGTTGACCAAGAGTTGACTTTGGCCTAGATTGACCTAGATTCATGTAGAATGCATAGTAGAACTTCAGTTTACCATTTTTAGACTTGTTGTGACTTGTGCTGTTCTATAGGAGACAGACACCACTCCTCGGACAGTATATTCTCTTCAGACACTCAGACTATCAGGCGAGTACATTCTCTGACCGTTTCATACTTGTATGGATGTACATTCTTGCTCTAGATTACTGTACTTGATGCTGACACGACCGTTATCACGGATTGGTACTATATGGATCTCCTTTTGAGATGTTATCTCCTTGTATTCACTAGATACATATTGTGACGTGCGTTTCACTTCCATATTGTATTTATTGAATACCCATATCCTTGTATACTCATTGTGCATATTGTACTCTCATTATCACATGAGCCCAGGGATAGACCATTGTACACTATTGTATAACATTGTACATCCATTGTATAACATTGTACACTATTGTATAAGATAACGTAACTGGAGAAGATCCTTGTGTATTGATTGGGGAGGGGGAGTAGAATTGGTTATGTACTCAAATCCTATTGTACAACATTGTATAACTATTGTATATGTCTATTGTACACCCACGTACAATGGAGTTACCATTGCATTTTCCTAGCCCGTTTACATAACCAGATTGTACTCTAAAATCACATGTTCCTTACAGTTCTTACTTATCATATTTAGATATTTCTTGTTATCAAATCTCTACTGTTTTTCCTATATCTTCTTCTTTCAGCGTTTCATGTACTTTACTCTATTGCATGCTTATATTTCCTAACTCGATATGAACTGCGTGAGATGTTTTGTGCTCGCTCCCGTCCTGACTGGACCTGTTGAAAATATTACAGAGGATGATGAGGAGGCCTGCATAGACACCTACTATGGGACAGCTGTTGATGACTTGTGTGACCCAGATTCCCAGCCTGATCCACTAGCTTAGAGATTGTGGCTCCCTAGTCTAGGTTTACATTTACTGTCTTTTGAGATCTGATTGTATATTCTTTCATTTCAGTATTAGAGACTTGTATTGAGTTGGATGTTTAGTTGTATGGCAGTAGACACTTAGACTCTCTCTCTGATTGTATCCTGTGGATCTTTTATTCCAGCACTTATCTATCTATCTTTTATTTTCATCATCCTGCCTTAGATGTGATTGAGACTGTATATCGTTATGTCACCTCCATTCGGAGTGTATATACTGTACAGGTACCTTTATATTGTTAGATGATTGACCTAGGACAGCGTTCTACCGCCGATACTGCGGCGTAGGCTGGGCGTTGTTACGTTCTCGTACCCTCACGGTGGGTGCGGGTCGTGACACGTTTTTAGTGGTGGCCCATGCAGGTCGAGTTTATGTAGTGGTATTCGAACTAGAGTATCACTACAGCCTGCAGTAGGATTAGGATATTTTTTAAAGGTACTCAATCATACTAGGGAAAACTCATATCAAATTCATACCATCTCAGTTCTTGCTGATATTGTTCTCCTTGAATATAACTGTCCTCCTTTGCTATTTCGACTCATTCTCAGCAATTGTTGTTTTGATCTGTCTTCAGGATGGTGGAGACGCGATTACAGCGTGCCATTCATGGAGATACTGTAGAGGGGACTGCTACCTCTCAGCCAGTTCAGCAGGGTCGGGAGGCTACAGCTCCTACCACCTCTGCTCATATTGGGATTTCAGCAGTAGCAGCAGCTGAGGGTATGCCTTCACCAGTTCGGAGGCAGGACCCAGTCTTTCCAGAGGATCCTTTCCAGCCGCCACCGCCTCCAGGACATGTGGACGCAGCTCAGATGTTCGCGTATTTCCAGCAGTTCATGGACCGACAGGGCTCGGCAGGACAGAGGCATGGAGTTGGCCGTCACGACAGCCGCAGCTCGACCAGTGGTACAGCAGCCGAAGACTCCGGGGATCGAGCAGTTTCAGAAGATGAGCCCCAGAGACTTTTTGGGGACAGAGGGGATCCTATATGCCGATGAGTGGATCGAGCATATGGAGGAGATCTTCCGCTTGGCCAGGATTCCAGCAGACCTTCAGATCGAGGCAGCAGCTAGCCGGATGCGAGATCTTGCTCGCACCTGGTATCAGTCGGACCCCAGGGTGGGAGTACCAGGGCAGACTTGGGAGCAGTTCAGGGGCTTCTTCAAGAAGAAGTTCTTCCCAGATTCAGCAGTCAGAGCCTTGGAGACGCAGTTTGAGAGCTTGGTCCAGGGGAACCTCTCAGTAGAGGAGTATGCGGGAGAGTTTGGTCGTCTTGGCAGGTTTGTTGAGGGGTTGAGCGAGACGGCGAAGGCCCAGAGGTTCCGGAAGGGTCTGGTCAAGGAAGTCAAGTCCTTGACTAAGGGCAACAGGGATGCCACATTCGAGGAGATTCTGACGGGAGCCTTGTTGGCGGAGGATGATCTTGAGCTTAGGCTCAAGAGGGGGCGAGACCCAGTTGGGGCAGCAGCAGCGGAGGACCGACCAAGAG
>JANAVB010044502.1:7500-17382 GCA_029216955.1 Iris pallida | reverse complement strand
GCCCTCTACAATGAGAGAGAAGTGAGCCAGAGTCTTCCATAGAGATTCTTTATGTAGTAGATTTTCATCATATATAATCGTCAATATCGAAAAAATCTAATCATGTAGTAGATTTCCATTATATGTACTCATGAATATCAATGAGAATCTATTATCTTTTTGTTGGCTTATGTGAGTTCCTTGTGGTTTTGGATTTTTGTAGAGGATTTTGTGGACTTGTCGTCTCTAGCGCATTTGAACTGCAGATGTCAGGTGGAAATAGGACATTGTGGGGTGATGACTTGAAGGGTAAGAATGTTTGTTTAGAGGTAATTTGGAGATGACAAACATGGAATTCTAGTTAGGTACCTTACTCAGAGATTTAGAAAAAACATGGTAAGGAACGTAAAAACAACTCAGAGGTAATATGGACGTATTTGTTCATCTAGGAATCCTTTTGTATGGACTTATCAATACGAATACGAAAGTCTAGCATGACGATTTTATCAACAGAGGTAATATGGATGTGTCGAAAAAAAGTCGGAGGTGAGAATGTATGCTCAGAGGTAGTATGGACATGGTAGACATTCAAATAGGGACAAATGTAGGAACGAAGGTTTTATTTTTGGAACACTTTTACTTCTATCTTTGTTTAAACAGTATTTCTTGAAAACTTGTCGTTGATAGTCATCATGAGCAAGTCTCCATTGGGTTTCGCCAACTGGTATGTACCGTTAGAATAGACAGTTTCCACAACAAATGGCCCTTTCCATTTAGGTTGGAACTTTTCGGCCGTCTTGTGGGTCATGATTATGGTCTTCTACTGATAAGACAAGATCGCTGACCCAAAATGATCTTTCTTTGACCTTCTTGTTGAAAGCTCCCGAGATTCGTGCTTGGTATAGCTCGATACGTGTTAAGCTAGGAGGCATTTCTCGTCGATCGCTTCCAACTCTTATAGGACGGTGGTTATCTCCGTGGTCATATGACTATTAAGAGCCCCTCGTAGAGACGGGATTTGGAGTTATAGGGGGAGCACGGCTTCGCTTCCTATACTAGGGAGAATGACGTACTGTCGGTAGGTGTTCGGATTGTAGTTCGGTAAGCGCAAAGGCACTCCCCAAGTTTCTCATTCCAGTCGCCTTGTTAGAAGACATGACTTTCTTGAGGAGTTTGATAATCGTTTTGTTGAAAGCCTCGGCCAACCCTAGGTTTATGCAGTTGAAGCTATACTCTGGATCGATTTCGGTCACAGAACCGACGGAAGGCGCTATGACAAATTATGGGCATTTTCATGGATAATCCTTTGTGGCAACCCAAACCGGTAGATGACATGATGCTTAAGAAACTTAATCACGTCTGAGGTTTTTTACGTCAACGAGCGGCACTGCTTTTGCCCACTTAAAAAAATAGTCGGTTATAGCCAAGATAAAATGACCTTTTGATGACGAGGGGTGATTGTGTCGATATATCCATTCTCCATACCTCAAATGGCTAGGATGCAACCGTCGGGTGTAAGATTCTGATGACTGGTGGATGAAATCTGCGTGATTTGGCACATCCAGCATTTTAGCATACGCCAATGCGTCTGCTATCATCATGGGCCAGTAATAGCCCATGTGTCTAAGTTAGTCCTGAAGGTTAGGACCTGGTTGGTGGGATCCGCAAGTACCATCATGAGCTTCACAAGTGCTTATTTAGCTTAATTGTCCGATAAACATCGTAGTAGGAGGACGTCAAAGAAACGATGATATACATTTTAGTTTGAACGTCGCAATAGAACCGAAGAGAGCATCTTCTAATGAAGCTGTATCCTTAGCGTAATCTGGTAGGATTTCGTAGATCGTAAAATCTATACAGGGGGACCACCAATCTTGAACATCCTTATTCGCCTCTGTAGAATGAGAGGTCTACATGCATAAGTATAGGGCACACCAGCTCTTGACCGATCACTGTGATCGTCTGTTGAGTTCCGATGGACGCTGCTAGTGAGGCCGCAAGACCAGCCAAGGCATCAGCTTCCAGGTTTCTAATCATGGAACATATTCTATAAAGAAGCCCGTAATGAGATTACTGAGATCGCCACCTGATGGTACAGATCAGGTTTTCATATCGACCTCGTATTGCCCTTAAACTTGGTTAACAAGCTGAGATCGTCGTAAGCCTCCAGGAAGTCAACCCCTAACTCTTTGGCTAGCCGGAGCCCTATAATGAGACATTGTGCTCGGCCACATTATTGGAACATGGTTTCAAGAGTGAATATGCTCGCTGGATGACCAAATCGTCAGGGAAGACCAATACTACCCCTAATCCTGCCACGATATTACCTTTGGGCCATGTCCTTGAAGTACGTCAAAGAACAGTTGCCACACCGGTTCTTCTGTTGTAATTGGGCTTCTATTACTTCATCTGGGATGTCCTTATAAAGTTTTGATGTCTCAGCTACCGGATTAGCAGCCAGGAAGGCTGTTAGTGCTTGGTCTTTGATTGTTTTTACGGGACAAACACCATGTCATATGGGGACAATAGTATTGCCCACGTAGCGAGACATGAATTAAGTGCTCCAAGTTTGGTCATGAGGACCCTGAGGGGATTGACCCTGGAGAAACGTGAATTGTCTGTCCCGTATGTAATGACGGGTTTTCTGAATGACAAAAACCAGGACAAAACACTCTTCCTCAACAGGGGTATATCTATGTTCAACCTCCACCAGCTGCCGAGGTAATAGATAGCCTGTTAGTAGCCTGTATCGCTGTTTTGGCTAACAAAGCACCGAGAATAATCCATGGCTCGGACATAAAGAAGAAAGGGCTTTCCCATGACTGGGGCTACTAAAACCGGAGGGTTCGTGAGGTACCCCTTAATATCTTCGAAGGCTCGTTGGCACTCTTCAGTCCAAACATAAGATACTCCTTTCTTCATTAGTTCAGCAAAGGGTTTATAGCACCTGACAGGTTAGAGATGAACCTTCGGAGTACGCTAAGCGCCCTTGAGACCGCAAAGTTTACGAAGGTTCTTCGGCGGTTGCATCTCAATGATAGCTTTTGTCTTCTAGGGTCAAAGTGGATGCCTTCGAAGTGATAATAAAACCCAAGAACTTGTCGCTGGATACCCCCAGAAAGGACTTTGTCGGGTTCATCTTCAATTGTTGTGCCCTCATCAGTCGAAGACGGTCCTCATAATGGTGGTTATCACCACGAAATACTTTTGACAGATGTCATCGACATAGCATTCGACTGTCTTGCAAGTGCTTGTGGAATATAGTACTCATAGCTCGTTGGTATGTAGCATCTGCATTCTTCAAGCCAAAGGGCATCACCGTGTAGCAGAATACCCCGATCGGAGTCCGGAACGACGTATATTTTTCATCCTTTGGAACATTTTAATTTGGTATATCCTGAGTAACCATCTATGAAGGACATACGCTCGAACCCACAGGTGTTGTCAACCATCACATTGGTGATAGTAACGAGAATTCATCTTTTGGAAAATGCATTCAGATCACGGAAGTCTATACAGACACGGTTATTTCTATTCTTTTTGACGACTGGAATAATATTGGCTACCCAATCAGGATTCTGTTCTTCATGGATGAAACCGCTCGCTATGATCTTATTCACCTCCGCTTCAATAGCGTTCATGACATCTAGGCAGAACCGCCGTTGGTGTTGCTTCACTGGCATAACATTGGATAAAATATTTGACTTGTGTACGTACGGCAATGTTTGGATCCAGACCTGGCATATCTTCATACCTCCAGGCGAAGAAATCTATGTATTTTTTTATGATTTCAATGAGAGCTTCGCCGTCTTCCCCTTAAGCCTTTGCTAATGAAGATCGACTTAGGAGAAGAGTCGCTTCCCAGATTAACATGTCCTGATCTTCAGTGGGAGGTTTGCGTTGTTCGAAGCATTTCTTCTATTGAGAATCAAGTTTTGAGCCCAAGGTTCGAACTCGAAGGGTCGAAGAATTGATCATCTTCATCGATCTGGTCTACGGACGTCATATTTACTTATAACATTTTTCGAAACACTTCTCCAAAGTTGACGTCGGAGTCACAGAAGAGTCCGAATAATACGAGTACGTTCCCTCCTTAGATTGTAAAATTTTAGGAGACTTGGATTGGACATACCCTAGACCACAACGGGTCTTATGGTAATATTGATCAGATTCTCCCTTGGGACATTAACCTTGTCTGACATGTACCCTTATCGTATTTAAGGCCCATATTGCTACAAGGTCATATCCCATCTTCTGGATGATACGTCGGGCTTGAGGAGTGTAGGGAGTCTATACCATACTGGTTTCATATTCTGATCACGAGGGATATGGGTCTGAGAGCCTCTACTCGACCAAAGGTTATGGGCTTCTCTACTTTCCTTCTGGCTGGTACTAGAAATACGCTACTTTTTACCCCATATTGTAGGGTGGATCTGTCGAGTATCAGGAGCTCTAGGCTTACAGAGTAAGCGAACACGATTTTTGTCTAGTGACAACCTTAGGTCTTGCTCAAAGGAATATGCAGCGAGAGAAGAAAAGTAATCTGAAGACATCCCTTTATTAATAAAGTAGGACAAATCATCCTCCAAATTACATTGTCAGAGGTAGAAAAATGAGGTACAACAATGCCCTCCAAATTGCCACCTCCAGTATCTATGGTTGGCGGGACTGAAGAGGAAGTGGTGGACTGCGCAGCTTCACTTTTAGGGGCTTAGTGAGGAATTTTCTCTTGCAGACGACTTTTCTCTCAACCGAACCACTAACAGAGTTGAAGCCTTCGCTAGAGGCTTGGCCATCAGTGCTGTAGGATGTTCTTTTAGCTTCACTTTGACAGGCCCTTCGGAGGAGGCCCAAGCTTCTGTCTTATCATCAGTGTCCTCACCTAAGTACTTTGATGATTCTTCGGAATAGATGGGATTCTGTGTAGTAGACGTCAAACCCTTTGAAGGGATCGATGTCTGCAACTCAGTTTTTACTACACCATCTCATTGATATAACAGGTTGCCTCCGTCTTCAGATTGCCGATTTGGATTTTAGGCGAATCTTTCCCTCTGGATAGCTTTTGCCATTGTTGAAACCACTAAATGGTTTGCATTGAGACAACCAATGCATATCCCAGAGTATCAATCTGTGGGGAATGATGCTCACAGACGACCCAGGAGCAATATACATGCGATCGACCTTAATATCACCGACATATCCCGTACAATACAGGGATCTGGCATGCCTGTTGTTCTTTAGCAACATATCCTGCTGCAAAAATGTGATGCTCGGTATGGCTTCCATCACATGTGACACTGAAGACACGCAGCAGGGTCTTCTTTCGTTGTTGTATTTGTCCTAAGTAGGACTCAACGTGCTGTAACCTCACCAGGGCCTCCCGAGTCTTCTTGAGACGAAGGAGCTCGAACAATGACAGTCTGGCTGGAGTGTTGGCTAATTGTGCCAGGATATCAAAATTATAGGGCCTATCGAGACCCACTACGATTTCTTTTCTGAGGGTTTTTCAAAGCGTCCTCTTTCTGTTTCTGCATAACCGCTGCTAGCGGTTGGGACGAGCCAGGTTTGGATGAGCTGGGATTTGCACATGCCAAGCCGACGATACCTCTTTTCCAAGGGCTTGGCCATAATTACATGATTAATCTACCAGTCCTGGTGCTTTCGCCCTTTCTTATTGGTGCGAGGAGACCGTATTGCAGGATTGACCTTCTTTTGTTTGACTTTGTCGGCAGGACGTACGACAGACCGGGGTCAGCTCATTGATAAGGTCAGGGTATACCCACATGACCTCTCCTCGGGGCATTTTGACGGGGTACTAGCCCCAATGCTTGAGCAGCTGGGATAGGGACGACCCCATCTTGCTCCTCCGTGGGCAAAAAATTGTCGAATTGGAGGGTCACCATATTGGCAGAGACCACCTTTTCTTTAAAGTCCTCTGAAAGAACATTAGCGTCGACCAGTCTCTGTGTATAGTTCTTCAAAATGTAGCAATCCCGAGTTACGTAGTGGACGTATCGATGATAGTGACAATACTTGGGATGTCTACTCTGTCTACCTCATCAGGACGCAGAGGAAGGGAAAGTTAAAGATTTTACCCACAAGGAGTACATTGAGTAGCTGCAGTGCGTCCTCATCCTTTAATGAATAGTTTCCCTTTTGTATCGGGGTTCTATCAAGTTTTGAGCAAGAGCTGCACCCCGACTAAGGCTTGCGATCATAACCTGCTTTGCTTTGGACTCACGACCATTGTTGTTGGAAGCCCCGACAGACCTTCTGCCTTTTTCATTAGGAAAGCTCATTCCCAACAAATGGGTCTCTTTAGCTTTCTTTTCTGCTTCATCAATATTGATAATGAACGCAGCCCAGTCTGTGTGACTGGAAGAACCAGTCCAAAGTTTCGTCTTAGGTAACGGGCCTTTCCGACAAGTGTCCATTAGGACTGATTCAGGAACGCCTTGCGGTAGTCTCAGTGCAGCTTGTTGGAACCATTCTATGTAGTCCCAATTAGACTCCTTGTCATTCTGAGTGGTGTCCAACAAAGTGGATATCGTCATGTCCATTCTCGCTTCATAAAATTGGGACAGGAACAGGTGGTGAAGATCGTCGAAGGTCGACACGCAATTGTCCGGTAGACTACAAAACCACTTGAAGGTGACTCCTTTTAAGGCACCAATAAAGAGATTCGCTAGGAGGGTATCGTCTTTTGGTAGATGTCCCATCATAGTTCCAAAATGATTCAGATGTTGAAGGGAAGATCCTCTCCCGTCGAAGGGAATAATGGACAAAGGCTTGTATTTAGAAGAATAGACAACATTATTCCATTCAAAGAAAAAAGGTTTACTGAGTCCCAACTTCCGCTGCGATTCTTATTTATATTTGGCGTCAGCTCTTGCTCGGATATCTCGGATGGCTTCGAGAACTTCTTTCGACGTTGCCAGCATATATGTTTGTGGTAGGGTATGATTACTGGCCGCGGGCGGTAATGCCGTATGATGACCTATAGTCGGGTGATTAGGAGCATTGGATTCCCCTTGTTTCCCATTTTTGGAGCCGAAACTTGTGGTTGTGATGAGGTTTAGGTCGCCTTCAACTCAGCAACCACCTTCATTAAGAGTTCCATGCTAGCATTCATAGTATGTAACATTTCTTCAGGATTTTGAAGAGTCGGGTATCCTAGGATCTCTGTTCGTCACGCGCCATGTGTGACGACATGAAATGGGTGCGAGCTGACTGCTCGCTCTCAATCCCTGACTCCTATGCTTTGCTATCGGCGGTATAAGCAATCATCTAGGAGTAGTCATAAAAATTGGCGTTCCGATCATCCTCGATCCTGTAGCTTCAGAGGCATATTGGAGAAAAACACCCCCGACACCTTCTCCATCAATTCTATAGAAATCACTGTCCCTTTGAAATGTAGGGTTGTGGTGCAGTACAAAGAGTTGGCTACCCCCTGCATATTGGGTGTGCTGAGGGTTGGTACCCTCAACTAGAACAGTAGCAGTTATGGGGCACTGACTACCCCCATATTTCGAGGCTTCGGGCATGATTTTGGATTTGGAACGGGTGCTCTAGAATACCCCGGTGCTGGGCACGACCAACTTGCTGCTTTTGAGTCGATTCTTCGGCGTACTAACCGAATGATTTGAGTTATTTCTGTCCATGGGTTAACCTTCGGTGGCATGACATGAGGCAAAGAGCGTCTCCTCATCGTCGTCTAATTTTATCCGTTCGACGAGACACTGTCGACCGAATGCGGTAGACTGTAGCCATTTAAATACGAACTATCCTTTTGGGACTGCTACTGATTTTGTACAACAGTAGCTAATGATAATACTAGCACACATGTGCCCAGCTAAGGGTGTATCGTGTGTAGTGTCTGCAGTTATTCCTTTCACTTTGCGTTTGTGATTAATTATGTGACACAGATCGTGAGAAGGAAGGTTCATGTTTATGCCCTCTTCACGCTTTCGGGTAGATCGAGTGATGTGATTTGTAAGTGGAAGTGTACATGAACCCAGTTTTTGTGCATGCAATACATTGGGCATATAGGAAACTCTGGAGATTGGTCGATCCCTAGCGCAAAGGCGCATGGGCATGACCTATAAAGTTTTCTATTGGGTGCGCGCATCACAGTCAGAGGCGCGCATCTTATGCCAATTGCTGGCATGACAGCTGTGGCATGCGTAGAAAATGTAGCTTGCATCTTTTCCTTGGACTTATACCTGCAACATGCAGCATCTTTACCTTGGGCTCCCTCACACGCTTGAGGCTTTTTGCCACCCAAGTGGTCCAAGGCTTTGAGTTTGCCTTGGGTCAAATTGTTTCTACGCCTACTGGCAGGCGCGTATTTCCTTCGAGCATTGAATTTATCAGATTCATACGCCTGAGAAAAATAAAGAGCGAAGCCATTGGCGCGCCAGGCGAGAGTTGTACTGGCACGTGCTGCTCTTCTTAGGCATGTTGTGGTAGGCCATACGAGCCTTAGGTACCCACACCTTCTTCATCTTCTTAGGCTTCGACAGCCTAGGAGAAGGACCTGCACTATCCCAGAGAGCATTTTCTTAAATGCTGATTGGTAGACCAACATCTTTGCAGTGGTTTCGAGCATGGCTGTGTTAGATTACATCACAGCCTTCTCGTTAGAGGAGAAGGACGTCCCCAGCAGAGTTGCCATTTTGTTTGCCATCACTTCGTGGTGCTATGGAGAAGAGCTTTGAAGGTTGTAAACGAGAATGTAATTGAAACTCCTGAACAAAAATCTTCCAATTATACTTTGTTTTTGATCTGGGTCATGATGGTAGAGGGTTGATTTGTTACTTCGTTGAAGATCTGACTGTGAGGGAGAACTGCCGAACTTTACTTTACTGGCTAAGGAAAGCGACAAGAACTTTCTCTGTAATGCTCGAAAACTTTTTGAGGAAATGGGGGGAACACGGGGGAGGGGGGTTGAATGAGGAGAACCCTTCTATTTATAGCTGAAGGAAAGAGTGGTGCAGGTGCATATGAGAAGGCAGGCACGTGGGTCTTCAACTGCCATATAGCGCTCCTAAACATGATTCAGTTATAACCAAGCGCGTACTTCATTGGTGTGGGGCTATGGCTGACTGCCACGTAGCAGATTTGGGATTTGCTGTTGGAGAAGATCTTGAGCTTCTTAGAACTCGTTCTGTGGCACGCCCAAGTCCACTATGGCCAAAAAGGCACACGTGCCTTGAAATCACTGTCCTAGGTGGCGTGTTGTTCGTATTGGGGAAGAACTGTAGGTGTGGGGATAGAAGCACACGCACTTAGGGTAGACTCAGGGTGACACACGCTAGAGTTTGATCATATAGTACGCGCTTATCTGCACTATTTCCAAGAAGAAAGAACCTTGACTTCTGTATTCATTCTCTGCACGAGAATCGAAGCGTCAAGTTATAGTCTCGAGGGGAGTTGAGCTAATTAAATGCAGCCTCGGGGAGAGCAACTGAGAGACGTAGGGTCACAATGAATTATACGTGCCTGTATAAGTGAAGCGCGTATTGGAGAGGGGGCGCGCCTTTAGCTTGGCGTGCGTAGCCTCGTCAATTATGACTTTGATTTATGTGCCTTTACTGTCTTTTGCACAGAGATCGAGATATTCTTTCCAAGGCTCGAGGGTGTAGTTGGCATGTCACCTAAGTGAGGCGTGACCATCATGCTCTTAAATAAGGCATGAGTGGCCCAATGTCTAGGTGAGGCATGGGCAACCTACTGCTTTCGATGAGGCATGGGCAGTTCAACGCATATGTGAGGTGTGGGTCACTCTCTTTTCTGAGGCGCGTGACCCATGCTTCTACAGTTTTCTCGATTGCAGCATCAACAACTAATTAGCTGGACTAAGCTACGGTATTGGAGAACTGAACGTACCTGCTCTATTTATCT